>CAIGRS010038459.1:0-18366 GCA_903798395.1 Fraxinus floribunda | reverse complement strand
ATCGATACGATTAGAAGTTTACATGGAGTGTTTTTAAGTCTTCAATTAATTTATTCTTCCGAAAAATGCTTCATCAGGGAAACATTCTGCATCATGTATAACCAGACAACCCAATGCAATGTGATTTTTTTGGTTTTGGGGGACGTTAGAGGTTCCACCGAGAACTCTCGTCTGTTGAAGCGGAGCAGTGCGTTTAGACACTTAGCGATAAATGTCTTTTGTTTTTAAATCGAGAATTTGACCATTCACTTGGCAGTTTTCCGCAACTCTTGACCCCTCTTTTAGAACCTCAAGAGTGTGTTTGGTGCGCATTAAAATGAAAGAATGCATTTCTTCTCTAAGACCATAACACAGGCAAAGTCCATGCCGATTTATTATGATTCGCCCTCTTTTATGAAGAAAAAGAGCTGAAGGTGATCTCAACATCACTCATAAAACTGGCATTCAGAATCAATTTTATGAAGCAGATAGCATTATATAGAGCAGATGATCATCTTCTTAGCAGAAAAATTAAGAAAGAACAAAAAACTAGTTTTGTCAACATAAGTGAACACAAATGCAATCACAACATCTTTACATGATTATATTTAACCTAGTTGTCTAAAGAGAAAATATTTAAGATAAAATCTCAAACGACATTCTCTAAACGAATGACCTAGAACCATTTCCCACACCGAGGAATTCTAAAGTGCCTGTTCATTTTTTGAGTTGAAGTGTGGATCCATTTCTAGACAATTGACACAAGCTTGCAAAGTCTTTAACATGGGAACTGCTTTCTAAGTTTGCACCTGTAAGAGTCCCAAGTTCTGCAAATTGAATCTTTATTCTCTATATGGTGATGACAAACAGAGCTCGTCTACTGTTAGCATCAGCTAACCCAGGGTTGAAGCATCGAGAAAAAAGTCTAGTTGTTTTGACTTAATTCATTCGTGGCATCTTTGTCGTTTGTCCACCACTCACAGTTGATAGTTGACTTGTCTAAGACTTCTCCCATTGTGTTGTCGAAATTGAAATCTTTGCTCGAACCTAGTGAGATTGTACGATGCTTCTGATCAAATTTATCGCTCTTCCCATGTGAAGCCATACCAGAAACTTCATTTACAGTTTTCCTTGCAGAGTATTCACTGGAAACGTTCATGTTCTTTAACGGTGAATCCCTTCGAGTGTCGCATTCAGCTACTTCATCCCATAGAGTTTCTAAAAGATCCGGTGATATTTGCAAAAAGCCTAAATCCAACATAAAATGATGTGCTAGGATTTGACAATTTGTGTTTCGGACCTCACCATTAGATGCTGCTTATTTAGGCTATAAACTATTGAAATCATCTGGAATGAGCAGAGACCATGTCGTTTAAGAGCATCCTATTTGTCCTAAAATACATCAGAAGCCATATGCGTGGGCAAGATAATCTACATTTCTGATTTTTCTAATGAAACAAGACAGATAAACCAACTCTTAAAGTTTTCACTAATTATAATTTCTTCAGGTGTCAATTTTCTGATGAAATCATCATCCTTTGTACCACACTACCAATAATATTATCCTTTTCCAGATTACTCTTAAGAGCACCACTCCAAGACTTCAGTTATTAACTTGTCATAGACTTCAAACTCGAAATCGTAATCCAATGGATCTTCGAGGGCCAATAATATTATTAGAGCATAAAGAGACCTTATGACTCGACTTACGTGTAAGGATGAAGGATCTGGGAATGCGGCGATTGCAACAAAAAATGGTGGGATAGAATTAGTGATTTCAGCCTTTTCTTCTGCCTTATCCTTAACAATATGTGCTGATGAAAATGGGCATTATTTATATATTTCGTCAATTCAGGTTGGAATCATTCTCGTGTATGTGTGTAGAGTTCTACAGCTGCTTGGGTTTATTACAGTTGATAATTGGAAGGGAAATAATTCAATAACTGGGCATGAAGCGAATTTAATTCTGAACTTGCAAAAACTGTAATTCCGCCTCTACCACCAAACAGCGAGAAAAGCCAAAAAAAAAGAAAAAAGCACCCATACATAACCCGCGATTCCGCCTCCACCACCATCTACCTTTCCCCCTGCGAATTCACCGCCCCAACTGTTATCCAACCCGCCTCAATTTTTACACCCAACAAATTTAAAAACAAAGGCGGAACCTTACCCAACAACTGGAATATGCAATAGCAAGCAAATAATCAAAACCTTGATTTGAAGATGCGAATACCCAACTAATATGACCTGGAATAGCAAGCAAATAACCAAAGATTATCACAAGCAAAGAATCAAAACCATGATTTGAAGATGCGAAACCTTGATTGAAACAACTCGTCGAGAAGCCTTCGATTTGGCAAGACGAGCTCAAAACCTTGATTTGAAGATCCCGTAGACAACCCTTCGATTTGGCAACGCGATCTGTTTTCGATTCTGGGTTGTGGGTTTGTGAGAGTTGATTTCCAGAGCGTAATTCCTTACGGGAGAGGGAGAGAGTTGAGAAATGCGTTTCCCGTGTTTTGGCAAAATTCATGTTTTCTTGTTAGTTTTTTTTCAAAATGACGTTTTAATCGTTTTCCGTTTTTAGTTGTTTTTTTTTTTACTATTTTCAAAAATTTGTTTTCACTGTTTTGAAAAATTAAAAACAGAAAACGACTTGAAAACGATAAAAAGAACAAGTCCAACGAAGCACATAGAATTCTGGTAAATGTGCAATTTGGAACAACAAATTGTTGGAATAAAGACATGTTAATAAAAAGGCATAGAGTGGTTAGATACATACATATAAAGAAAAAGAGATACTTGAAAAATGAAAATTTGCAACTACTACTTTTCTTTATTTTTCCTATAATCCCATCGGAAAATGGATGCATGAGTTCTGCTAAGGAGTTGTTCCTTAATTGCAAGATTTGGCCGTCAAAACTGTCTTCACACTCGCAGATCCCGCATGTTCTTGTGCCGTTGGTGGTTTCCGATTTTGCGGGGGTAGGGTGAGTGGAGAAGATGAATATTATTTTTTTATTTTAATTTGGTTATATGAAAAATGTAAAGTTATTCTTTTTCCCCCTTTAAAAACTGGTCAACATTTGGTCAGATATTTGATTTTGATCAACTAACACATAGACTTCAGATGTGAGTTTTTTAAAAAATTTGGTACCGTAAGTGCTATAAATTAAAAGTTTGGATCAAATATGCATAAAAGTGAAAAAAAAATGGTGCGATGACCTTAATTTTCCCTGAATAAAATTTTAAAACATTGACTAAAAACTTGAAAACAAATGTATAGTTCCCTGCTCTTGCTCGTGGACTTCTTTGTTTTTCCCCTCTCCTATTTTAAAGAAACTTTAGAGAGATTAATTTCTGGAGCGAAACCTTGTTTCTTGATCGACAGCTTTCTCAATCGGTAATCCTAATTTCTTTTTGCATTTTAGTCATCGTTACTCCTCTCTACCCAACTCTTTTTTGCGTTATCTTTTTGTAATGAAAAGTAGTATAATTCGACTTCCAGTAGAAGTTAGGTTTTCGGAGATCTTTATTTATTTTTCTCTTTTTAATTCTTTTGATTGCAGGTTTCTTTTGCGCTCTAAAGAAAATGGTCAGTCAATAATCGCTGCATATTATAGGTTTTGTTTTGGCCTTTGAAATCATGGAATAAAAGCTTTGATTTTTGCTTAGTTGATTGTTTGGTTTTTGCAGCTTCCTCTTTCTTTACTCAAGACCGCTCAAGGTCACCCCATGGTATAATTTCTACTTCTTCATTTTCTTCTTGAATTGAAGTCAGGTTTGGCTGAACTTCAAAATTTCACTTATAAGCAAAAGTATGTTTTACAGTAAATAACTTTTTTATTGGCAAAAATCAGGAATAAGTAAGTTACTTATTTGATGGAAGAATTACTTTAAAACAAGACTTTTTTACTTAAATAAAAGTAAGAAAAAGTATCACATGCAATCATATTTCGGTACAAAATGTAACTTCTACTTTACTTATGCTAGGTAAACATGCTTAAAAAGTTCATTTATAAGTAAAATAAGTATTTTTTAAAATAAATCATTAGAAATAAGTAACTTATTGTGATGGTAATTATAGCTTTTTCAACTTATAAGTTTTTTTAAAATCTTATAAGCTAAAAATAAAAAAGGTTATCCAAACATATTTGAAGTTAAGAAATAACTAAAATAACTTTCTTTTTATTTAAGCTTGGCAAACATGCTCTGGAAAGATAACCAATTCGCTCTGGGGACTTCGTTGTGGTTTATATTATGAATCTTAAAGATTACCTATAGGCTCTGGTGTGAAGATTTGTTATTCTTATTTGATAAATATAAATTATCGAGAAGTTTTGTTGATTAAGTTTTATTTGCTCATAATAGTGATGGTTTGTGTGGTGTGGCAGTTGGTGGAGCTGAAAAATGGGGAGACATACAACGGGCATTTGGTTAACTGCGACACTTGGATGAACATTCATCTCCGTGAAGTTATATGTACATCTAAGGTCCTTCATTTCATCACTTTTGCTCGTCTTTCTTGATGCCCTGAGTGAATTGTTCTGGAAAATGTGTGCACGTGATCTATTATGTGTTCTAGTGCGCAACTGTTTATGCTGAACTTATGAGGTTTGGAGATGGCTTCCCAATGTAGGATGGAGATAGGTTTTGGCGAATGCCTGAGTGCTACATTCGGGGAAATACAATCAAGTATCTTAGAGTCCCAGATGAGGTATATCTTAGATCATTATGTTGTTTGCAGATGATGTTTTCGGTTTTGTTCATTCCATCAAGTTTTCTGCTAATATTTGATCTAAGTTGTTGGTTTATACTCCACTAATGAAAAGTAAGATACTGCAAGTATTTGCAAATGAGCTTCTGTATCTTCAAAATTAATTGATAATGTTTTTGTTATTAATTCATTTTCTTGTTGCTGTACGTGCATATTGATACTTGGAACAGTGCTTTGCAATTTTGTCTTGATTTTTACTTATTATATGTTTGTAAAGATAAAAGGTGAATATGTGCAACACATTCCATATGGGAAATGTTCCACTTTGTATCTGCCAAGTTTCTTGGAGAACTCCACAGTATTATCTTCTTACCTAGCAACCTCTATCTGTATTTGAGCACACTACATATTCACATAAGAAATACATCATGGCCTCCTTGACTGTATAAAAATTCATGTGTCAGACTTTTGATAAAATATACTCATCATTGTTCTAGTAGTTTTTCAGTACCCTGCTGTAAATAACTCCTTTACTAATCCAGGAGATATCTTGAGAAAGTCACTATTGCCGTATACAATTGTTTAAATGATATATTTAGACATAAACATGAGTGTTGGATATCACAAAAATTATTTTTAATGCTCGTTAATGGCTTTGCAACAACTTTCTTTTCTTGAGGTATCCATGTATTACACTAATATTCCTTCACCATTGGCAAATATTAATTATTTCTGGAGATGTTTTTGAGGACATTACATTTGGTGCTGAAAATTTTGATTGAAATGCAAACTCCGTTATAACGTAGAGAAGGCTTTGAACTCATCAAATTATCAAAATGCTTATAATGCATGCTTTCCGTCTCGCTTCGCTCCTCTTAGCCTTTTTTTAATAAATTTCTTCCGTCAATTCTGATATCTGATACCACTATAGAATTAACAATTTCTTAAATGAATTCTTTCTTTTGATGTTTCTTTAGATGTTTTGGTTACTTTTATGTGATGGACTTCTCTATTTTCCAGGTAATTGATAAAGTTCAAGAAGAGAAGAGTCGTTCTGGTATAATTGTTATTTTTACATTTAAAGCTCAATTGTAATTTGAACATATAATTGTCTTTTGATGTTATTTGGAATTCCTTGCCTATAAAATGCTATTATAAAATCGCGTGAGATTTGATTAAATTAAATACTTTCTGTATCTTAGGTTCCATTCCTAGTTTATGCACTTTGTCCTGTGGCCTCATAGTTACTCTTATTCTACAATGAGAGATGTGGAGAAATGTGTTATATATCCTGTATATTGCATATTCGGATCATCCAGTCCTGCTTGTCGATTGATGTGTTCTTTCTAGTACTCATTTTTCTGATTTATTTTTTGGTCAGATTGTAGCTTCATAAATTCAAAGTTAATAATATTTTGACATGATAGAAACTTACGCACGTTCTTCTCGTAAGTTAACTGCTGCCTTTGGATGTTTTCCAGATAGGAGGCCACCTGGAGTAGGCCGTGGAAGAGGAAGAGGTAGAGAGGATAGCTCTAAAGCAAAAGGCATTGGTCGCGGTTTGGATGATGGAACTGCTAAAAACACAGGAGGAGGTCGTGGCAGAGGTGGAAACAAAGGTAAATTGCTGACTCTATCCGGATTCGCATTTCTAGTGAGAGCAACATTCTGTTGCATTTGCATGGCTTGCAGCATGTATCTTTCTTTTACAGATATGAAAACTACTAATGAATTGGCATTACCAAAAACATATTATAGACATTGGCAAAAGGATTAATCCCCACAATTTTGTGCTTGATAATATAGGATGGATGCTTTCTACTGTTTTGCCTCAATGTTGTCATATTGTCTTAATGGATGGTTTTGAATATAGTGGCAGGTGGAGGGCGAGGTCGTTGATGCACAGTGAGGCGCCAAAACAACTGATGGGAAGCTGTCAACTATTTTTAAAGAATAATGTTATTCATAGTCAGCGACTACAATAGTTATCATATGTGGGAATTTGTTATTCGAGGCATTAATTTCCTATAATTTTGTTGCCTCAAATAACAAGCACTACCAAATAGGATGACTACAGCAGTGGCCGACTATAAATAGCATTACTCATTTTTAAAGCGAATCTATTCGTCAGTTTTATATGATGTTTGTGTTATAAAAGAGTGCCTTTTGATTTTTCATGCAAGTATTAGACTCTGCTTTGAATGATGCAACGATGAAAGCGTTTCCAATTTATTCACATATGCTTGGATTTGTATTGTAGAAATATTACACGAACTTTGAAGTTGCTAGGCTTTATTGTAGCTTACATGTCGCGATCCAAGCACATCAAGATTAAATTAAAATTCACGAAAACAGCCATCCAGTAATCCTCGCTATCTCGTTTAACTCACTCAAAATATTGTAATCTACTCTTGTTGAACTAATCTATGTACTTTTTAACGAAAAATGTTGGATCCTTTTTAGCCCTCAACGTGTCTTGATGTCCTGAGCTGGGACGGATTGTCTTACTTAGTTCCTATTCGATACACATTAAGTTCATGTTTGGTACAAATTAAAATTTTTATTTCCATTTTTCTATTCATTTTCAATCACACATTTTTCAATAAAATAATATTTTACACGACATTAATAACCTTTTCTTCTTTTTCAACCATAAATTCTCCATCAATCAGCTATTCGAGAATACATTATTCGAAAATAATGTGGCTCACAAACCATAAATTTTTCATTTTCATTCTTCTACTCATTTTCAACCACATTCTTCAATAAAATAATATTTCAATGACTTTTTCTTCTTTTTTAATTACATTCTTCATCAATTTAATATTTCGAAATACATTCTTCCAAAATATGGGGCTCAAATTCCAATTTATTCACATATGCTTGGAATTGGATTGTAGAAATATTACACGAACTTTGAAGTTGCTAGGCTTTATTGTAGCTTACATGTCGCTATTCAAGCACATCAAGATTAAATTAAAATTCACGAACACAACCAATCAGTAATCCTCGCTATCTCGTTTAACTCACTCAAAAATATTGTAATCTACTCTTGTTGAACTAATCTATGTACTTTTAACGAAAAATGTTGGATCCTTTTTAGCCCTCAACGTGTCTTGATGTCCTGAGCTGGGAGGGATTGTCTTACTTAGTCCCTGTTTGATACACATTGAGTCTATGTTTGGTGCACATTTTTATTTTTCTATTCATTTTCAATAAAATAATATTTTACACGACATCAATAACCTTTCTTTCTTTTTCAACCATAAATTCTTCATCAATCAATTATTCCATAATACATTATTCGAAAATAATGTGGCTTACACACCATAAATTTTTCATTTT
The DNA here is from genome assembly GCA_903798395.1 of Fraxinus floribunda. Classification (NCBI taxonomy): domain Eukaryota; kingdom Viridiplantae; phylum Streptophyta; class Magnoliopsida; order Lamiales; family Oleaceae; genus Fraxinus; species Fraxinus floribunda. The sequence goes on along the minus strand of CAIGRS010038459.1, from coordinate 10,325 downwards.
CATTCTTCTACTCATTTTCAACCACATTCTTCAATAAAATAATATTTCAATGACTTTTTCTTCTTTTTCAACCACATTCTTCATCAATCTACTATTCCAAAATAATGTGGCTCAAACACACCCTAAAAGTTAAAATTCACTTACAACTAAACCTACTTATAAGTAAAATAAATTACTTATAAGTAATAGAATAATCTAATTNCATGCAGCTTAAACACACTCTTAATAAATTAACAATTACATATTTCTATTGTTGTTTTGGATCCACAATTAATCCTATGGATCTTTAGGATTGGTATATTTTTTTTTTTATATCATGTAGTTTCCCTTTGAATCTCATTAAAATGAAAAATGAATTTATAGTGAAATTTTTTTAAATTTGTATGTAATATTATTTTAATTGAAAAATGTGCAACTTAAATGAAGAAAGAGAAAATGAAACGATAATGAGAAATGGGCGTCAAAGGCCATACTTTCTCGAAAATTGAGTGAATTCAGAGAGCTGCAAACAAAATGATTTAATTTTAAAATTGATAAAAAAAACAAAAGGCAATTATGCATGTTCCAATCTTCTAAAATTGTCCGCTTACAATTTACGCAATGAGGTTGGATGTTTATCTACTATCATAATTTGAATTATTCTATGAGCAAATAATTTCTGAAATTTTTTGTACTGAAAAATTAAATCGTAAAATCACAAACCATCATCTCTTTCATTATAATCATATAGATATAAACAATCCCCTTCAATACGATAAACTTCTTTTCCTTTCTACATGCTTCCTACGGAGATTCTTTCACCCATTCTAGCTGGGTTTCGGGCTTGGATTCATGAAAATGGAAAATCAAATACTTAAAAATATATTTAAACTGTATAAATACCTGACTGAATAAAAAAAGATTCGAGGAAAACTTAGAAAGCACAATTTACTCTAATTTTTCTTAAAATCATCCAACAAAATCACATGCATCTTTTTCTGCAGGGATTATAAGCTCCAAATAAGCCCTATAAGCAATATGTACAACTCTCCCACTTATAAGCTTCAAATAAGCCCCACCCAAACATGTGAATATAAGCAAATAAACAGATCTAATCAAAAATTTTACTTTTCGAACCTACGCTACCCAAGGACAGCCGACATTCTAGAGTTCCTCACCACAGAATTCACGCGAACGAAAGAATACACCATTATGTAAGCATCAGCGCATGCATTTCAATAGAATGCAACGACACGTGTAGTTCAAAAACCATTTCAATACAAAATCCACTCATAAATTAGCTAAGTTACAACACCTCAAAATGGATAGAAAAACGTCTGCCCTGGAGGGCAAATATCAATGTTTTCTTCAGCACAAAAACAATATAAAATAATCTTCGTTCTATTAGAAAATGCATGCATGCATGCGTTAATTACCAAATGTAACAACTCCAGCTGAAAGCACAAGGCCTGAATTACACAAATCATTTAAGTAGAGGCAGAACCGGTTTTGCCCTCGGTAGCTTCATCTACCTTGTCATCAGCTTTGTCTTCAGGTTTTCCGACTTCTTGGTCTGTAAAAGCATGAAGGTGAGAGAATTCACTCGTGATAAGAGGAGAGTGATCGAATCTAATGTAGAAATGCATCAGACATATATTTAATCTCTTCAAAATGGTAAAAAGTGGTTATTCTGCTCCACAAATAAACAACACAAATAGATAATAAAGTAAGAAAAAATTTATAATGCCAGTCAACACCAGTCACTTTTTTGGCCGATGGGTGAGGGTAGGTCACGTACAAAAGGTAAAAGAAATAAAGATAAAATTCAAGGGAAGGGGTTTAAATCCGCTCTTGATTCCTCATTTCTATGAAGGCCTTTGGGGAAATTAAAATTCATTTTTCCCCTTAAAATGTGTTCAACAAACTATTTCTTAAATCGTTTTAGGTGCTCCATAACTGTGAAAGCATCTGGCACACCCTAGGGTCGAACAGAAACTATCCAACCATAATAAGAACCAATCCTGACTCATAAAAGAAAATTAGTCGATATTACGAAAAGAACAACCAATTAACAACCCATACAGAAAGTTAAATCAATATCAGAAACAGAACAACCTATTTACCACACAAGCACATACAAACACATTAAACACCCTTCCCATAGAGTACACATCACCCAACATTCAATTGAATTCAGTACCTTCATCATCACTATCTTCAAAGTCATCACCCATAGCATCACCTCCTAGGCCACCCATTCCTCCAAGGCCACCCATGCCTCCCAGGCCACCCATTCCTCCAAGGCCACCCATGCCTCCCAGGCCACTCATGTCTCCTAGGCCACCCATGCCTCCCAGGCCACTCATGTCTCCAAGGCCCCCCATACCTCCTAGGCCACCCATGTCACCGAATTTCTGTAGAATGCACCAAAATGGATAAGCATCAAAGGTGATCATAACGAGCAAAATGCCAAATTATAATGATAATAAACAATGAAATCCTTACCGAGAAATCCATACCACCCATATCATCTGCTGCAGGACCTGATCAAATTATGACGAGGAATAAAGAGATATCAGAATATATTTGGCATTGCTTACAGAACTTGAAAGAAAATCTCAACACAGGCCTGCAACCCTTTTTCCTTATAAATAAAATTACTTAATTTGATTACATATTTTATACTTTAACCAACAAAAGGACATCACGTGAATATGCTTACTGTTAAGAACATTAAAAATCATTCTTTATGTAATAAAATAAAAGTTATAAATTAATGGATTTCAAGATTAAACATAAATATTAAATAAAACTTAATTTAATTATGTTCAAATTTATAAAATTATCTTAACATACCAATAACATTATTTTTAAAGAAATTATTAAAGTTTACTAATGACAAATTAGTACTAATTAAACTTTGAATTAATAAAAAAATATAAAGTATATTTCATTTATATAGCAAATATCTTCAAAATCAGAAACATCAAAATTATGTTCCAAGAATTAAATTTTAATAAATAAATTGATATAACATAAATTTGAATTTGAATTAGACATTTCTAGAAAATATTCATTAATTTATTCAACAATTTCAAATATTATATTTTAATCACTTATAGCATATAATATATCATTTTTAAAATATTAAGTCTTGAAAAGTTCTATATTGATTGACTGATTGTTAGATTTAAAAATACTGTAATATAGTTCTAGTAAAATTTGAATCAAATGTGGTATGGATATCTTTATAACATGAAGCCATCAAGACGCCAATTTCGTTTATTTGACATAACTACTATAGTTCAAAAAATCAAATAATTGAAGTATTTTACCCAATCACAAGCAATGCAGGTAAATTAACTTATAATAATAAAACAGATAATTCAATTTGGCCAAACAAGCCCTTCATCTCGTCACATTTATCAAATTTGTACATGACCACCATAAAGATGATAAAATATAACATACCAGCACCAGCATCAGCATCAGCATCAGCATCCACCCATTTATCCCAATCTACTTTAATATAGTGAGGTGCCTTCCCATGTCCACGCAATAATTTATCCCACCATTTCTTCTCCGCTTTCTCTAGAACACAAAATATATTTCTCACACCTATGTTTATTTTGCTCTCCTGAACAAATTATAACCACAAAACATAAATCAATAACAAGTGGATAAAGTAGAAATTGAAGTCCCATTGTATATAACTAGAAGTATGCAAGCAATGTGTACCGTGGTCAAAAGAAAAAAAATAAAAATAAATATTAACCCATAAACAGTTACATTTTATGATAATTCTTCTTCATAAATCCACGTGATAATTAATCTACTTGCACTAAATGCAAGGTTAAAGAACATATGACAAGCCTCTCACCTCTAAATTAACTTTATCTTGAAGATCCAGTTTCAGTTCATAGGGTTTGTTGTCCGCCCCTGCTGTAGCAGAGAATGTAAAAACCCCTTCTGGGTCGAGATTGACCTTGGGGTCTTTAGCATCTGGCAGCAACACTGTAATAAATACCTTGTCCTCCCTTTGGGCCCACTTGACCTCCGGATGTAGGCTACAAAACAGACAATATATTAGCCAATAACTCCCTAAAGAAAGCTGAGGATTTATAATCAAAATAAACTTATACGATGTAAATTAGAGCAATGTTAGCATCTTTAATATGCTCATACTGATAAAGAAATAATATATGAAACCATTTTTTTCTGTAGAATGACAGGGACATACAAATATCAACCACGCAAGTTTTATTTTTATTTTTAGTAGTTATAAACATCAATAACAATATTAATTTAATTATTAAATTAACAAAAATCAAAAAATCTTAAAATACTAACTATAGGGAAAAAAAAATACGCATATTGTTTTCTAATAGACCTATCGAACATTTTTACTTCTTATTTCGTCCGTGCCCATACTTCTTTCCTCTTTCCATTCAACATCTAGAAACCGAAATTTCTAAATTACATAAATTTTAAATTAATCAAACATAAATTTGCAGAAGAAAACAACTAACGGGAACTGGATTCGTGAGAATTAAAAAAAAAAATCAACTAAATACAAAGTAAGCAGCTTTGAGTAATTTTTCAAAGAAAAAAAGAAAGAACAGTTTTTGATTCAGAAATTGAACCGCAAAATTAAAATACAGAAGCAAAAACGTTACCTCATGTTTAAGTTTTAGATTTCTGGAAGAGGAGAGAGAAAACGAAAACCCTAGATGCTGAGTACAGTGTAGCAAAATTTGGAGGTCACGATAAGCGTTCAGTGTGCTGTTTATATACAGGGAAACCTGCACTATTGACCCTCAAGCAATTGACTATTAGGAATTCGGTCTCCAACCTTTCGAAATGAGTAAGTTGATCCCCATGACCCTAGTAAAAAAATGTGTAGACTTCAAATTTGTGGATAAATGATTGGCTACTAATGGATCCATCTTAGTTTTTTATTTCTTTTCTTCTTTAATCAATATTCGTTATTCATTCTTTCAAAAGTCTTTTTTTTATATACTCATTTTCAATCACACATTCACACAATATTTTACACGTAAACCCAAAATAATTTCGTACTTTTTAAACACGCATTCTTTAAAAATTTACTATTCAAAATAATATTTTTTATTTTTCAAAAAAATGGTCACCAAACAGGAGCTTAGAATTTGTGGGTCGAAATATTCAAATCGGGCGGATCATTAAGCCTAAATAATTTGGAAAATTGACGGCAATAGCACTAATAAGGAGTGGAAAACTGGTTATGTAGTATTTTATGTTTTGAACTTCCAATTTTATTGTTATTTTTGTTTTGACAATTTTAGTTGGGAAAGTAGTAAGTTGTGTATATATTACATATGGGAAGTGTTAGTGGTACATAATTTGATGTAAATAATGGTATCCACCCCCTCACATGGGGGTGGAACCCAATTAAAGAAAATATTTTTTATTCACATGGGTCCCACCTCCATGTGGGGGAGGGGGGTGGATACCCTTATGTACACCAAATTATGTACAACTAGAAATATTCATTACATATTTTGAGCAATGATTGAATTAATATAATAATAATTAAAAAACAAGATAATTATTACTATCGAAAACTTAATCGCACATTTCAAGTTTGCAAGAGCAGGAAGGATTAAAGAAATAATTTTCAAGAAACGCCAAATTCACGATCTTATTTTAATGTTTCGATCGTAGAGCTCGTGATTGAACAAAAGTTTCAAATGAACTCTTTATTGTAAAAATATAATACGGTATAATTTTTGATTTAGTGAAATAATTATAAAGTACTTGATTATTAGGCTTGAAATCAAATAAGCATTTCGTTTTTTTTTAAATTATATCATTTGACACAACACGTCATAAAAGAAATTTCTTTAGGAGTGCTTATGCCACACGTGTAAGCTGGTGAAAAATGCCACATCAATTATGAGATGGAAAGGAAAAACTATAGCCTCATCTATGCTCGGTGTGGTTTGTAAACTTTGGCTTGTGGAGGAGGAGAAGGAACAAATGGATTAGTGAAGAAGACATAGTATTACAATGATTTTTATTTTTTTTTCATTTTTCATTTTGTTATTATTTAAAGTTGGGGAAAAACCATCTCTGTAATTAAATCTTGGCATCTTGGTAAAATTCTTCATTAAGACCTAAATGTTACTGAAATGAAAAGTTGTCGACTCAAATGCTCATTTTTGAAAGGTTGAGGATCCATTTGCAACGCAGTTCAAAGGTTGGTTCTTTTAGAGAAGTGAGGACTTACTGTTCTTTTACGCTAAAAACTAATTCCAATGCCAAAACGAAAGAAACACTTTCAATCAAGAGTTCATAATCTTTACTTTCATCTGAATTGAAGTTCAAATTTGTGAATTTTTGAACAATTCTGCTATTACGATCGAACTATTCCATTCCATTTCTTGAAAATCAATACTTCCGCTTTAGTTCTTGGTCAATTTTTTTATAGTATGTTATGTGAAATCTCTGTTGTTGTACGCAAACTGTTCTATGTATTCCCCGACTGAATGAACTCGATCAGAACTTCCAATTTTTACCCTCACCGATGATATTAACGTGCCACGGCAACGTCCTTTATTGCATGCATCTTGTTCGACAAAATCCCTGACTGATAAAACTCAAACCAGAATTGTCCAAACTTAACACACCAATCCTAGTAATGTTCCCAAGACAAGCTCGAACGATCTTGCACTTCAATCAGATAATTTCAAAACGTTGCAATGCGAAAATCTCAGCTACAAACGAGTTGAAAAACTACCATTGCGCATTATACTCAACTGGGTTGGGTTATGTTGGGCTACCAAGAAGGCTCAGCAAGTCTGATAAAAAGCCATGGGTAACTGATATTAATGAAGTGAAACGTAAAGCTAGATTGGAAAAGAAAGAGAGAAGAGTGGTTAGAGAGGTCGCTTTAAGCCCTCCCGAAAATGGGCTGTTGGTAAAAGAACTAATACCAGTTGCTCACGAAGTTTTAGCTGCCAGAAGTGCGTTATTCACTTGCATATCCATACTTGCTGATAGCATTCCTATTCATTCTTGCAGGTACGTATAGATTTCATATTGGAAGTTATCTTAAATGCTGAAGTTAGTGCCATTGAGTTCAATATCGTTAGTTTGGTTGCCTAAAGTTGGAATTTTTCCCTCCTCGTAAGCGGGGTCTGTTAGAAGCAACTCATGTCCTCGCTCCATATAGAATAGAAATTAGATTTGTCTGTCCCACACCGAAGAGGAATGGTTAGCCACCTTTTATTTTCCTATACGTGAGAGGTGGTTTTTGCACGTCTCTCAGACTAGTCGTTGTTTCACGAGCCTTTATTAGTCTAGTTGGAGTTTAGGGTGTGCAAACGTATTGTGTTCTTGTTATTGATATTATTATCATTCTTTATTTCTCTGTTCTTTTATATATTTTCAATACAATGATCCTGTTGTGAATCTGGAAATTAGCCCAGATTCCCAACATTTAAAACCATAGTCACTCTCGTATTTAATGACGGATGTGAACGCTTTTTTTCTCATGCAGTGTTTGTGGAGAAGTTCATGTGGGCAGTCCACCACACCAAATTAGAACATGTAATGTAAGCGGTAGCAAGAACAACAAAGAGCATACTTGGGCTAGTGGTGGCATTGAGCACGTATTGCCCGTTGTGGAATCTTTTCATCTGTATGACAGGTTGGGAAGAGCCGTTTCCCATAATGAGCGGCTACAAGTGGATCGAATTCCAGCTGTCGTGGAACTGTGCATTCAGGCCGGTGTGGACATTCTCGAATACCCGACAAGAAGAAGAGAATTCCCAATTTACTGGGTTGCTGGGAGGATGATAGATTTTGAAAAGAGGTTCTCCAAAAATGATTTATCCCGAAAGGACATAGACACGTTCGGCTTTTGGGAGATGGCGAAGAGGTTGAATGACAGTGGAAGGTCCTCAAATTTCCCTCATAAGGATCTCAAAGGTATGCCTTCATGATATTGTCCTTTCGAAATGAATTCATTCTACAGGATCTTCCTCATCAATGTTTTAGCATTGTTTAGCTTGTCTTGCCTGTAAGTACCGATATAGTGCCAAAAGGCAGTAGTAATAAATGTTAATTCCCCAAGTAAAATACACTAGCGGTCACAAACTAAATTTTGCCCCTGTGTGACCCTCATTATTTGAAATTATAATTTTTTGAATAGTATTTTTTTTGAAGAATGTGTGGTTGAAAAAAAAAATTAAAAATTTTCAATTTACATATAAAATTATTTTATGGAAGATTGTGTGGTTGAAAATAAGAGAGAAGAATAAAGTTTTGAGATAATAGAGGCCAAACGAGGGATTCATCTTTCTTCAAGTTTGTCACTGAACTGCACTTTGATACAATTCGCCAGCCAGCCAGTCAGTGTTTGTTAGTTTAACTAACTGGAAAAGATGACATGGAATTCAGTTATTTGCCAACTAAGCTTTCAAGTCAGCATTTTTGTGTTAGTCGAATTAATAAACATGGACAAAATTACCACATTGTAACAAAAGTTTCAGTAAAACTCTCAATTTGTGATTATTGGTTGACAGCCTTTGCTCCCACCCTCATGGAAGTGCTAATTCATGTGCACATGAGCAGGTATTGCAGCGGAAGGCATGGTGGCGTGGGACAAAATGAGGTCAGGAGTCATCAAACTTATGCAGAAGTATGCTGTCAAAACATGTGGATATTGTTCGGAAGTCCAAGTAGGGCCTAAGGGGCATAGGGTGAGGCAATGCCTGGCATTCAAGCACCAGATGAGGGACGGGCAACATGCCTGGCAAGAAGCAAATATTGATGATCTTCTTCCACCCGTGTATGTGTGGCATATTCAATGTTCGCAAGACAGACTTTTGGTCGATGCTTTGAAGAGGTACTACGGACAGTTGCCCGCGGCAGTTGAATTGTTTTCACAAGCTGGAGCTGAGGTTGGGACGAAATACAGTGGTATGTGGGGAGATGTAGTAGTACCTGGATTAGATGAGGAAAAGTTGGTTGTTTGAAGGTGTAAATCTCCGAGCATGCGTAATTCTTAGGATTCGTTTGATTGCAAAGGTGAAAAGAAAATGAATTCCAGATAATTGAATTGCTTATAAATTATTTTACTGGGAATTGTCATTAATTGTGTTTGATTGGTATAATTTTTCACTCGATCCATTTGGCTTTGTTTTTCATGAAAATTGTCAATTAAAGAAATAAAATTTATCAGAATTGGTGATAAAATTTGTTTGGATTGCCCCAAAAAAAAAAATCAAAAATTTTGTGTTCCTTTGACTTTGTTTTTCATACAAATTGTCAATTAAATGAATAGATTTTTCTACCATTGGTTTTGGAATTTGTTGCCATTGCTAATAAAAAAAAAAACTGAAAAATCAAAAACCATCAAAACCAAAAGAAAACAAATTCATCAATTACCTGAAAAAGGAGGCGCGTGGCTGCATACAGTGTCGGACCCAGCATCTAATCGCAACCTGGGCGGACATTGATGACCAGTTTTACATATTTGCATAGAACCAACAAACATTAAATTGAGGAAATGTAAAATTGTAAATCTTTGGGGCCCTTCAACACACAGAGGAAAATAAGTGTTGTCTTTCAATAATAGAAGGCTTTTCTAGAAAAGTGTGGGTTTTAAGCTTTAATAACTTCTAAATATTGATAGATAATCAATTTGTAAGGAAACTAATTAAAGTCTCGAGACTTTGATATCTTTGGTAAAGTAAAAATAAATGACCTATTTAGGCATAGGACAATAAAGTATAAAAATTGGAACCAACCCAATAGGGTCTGTTCTCATTCTGAAGGAACTAAAGGAGTCAAAAAGCTATAAAATAATTATAAGAGCCCGTTTGGTATAGATTTTAATCCGATTAAAATTGAAAATATAGTCGTTATTGGATCTCACTCGTCTAATAAAAATCAACAATAACGGCTAATTTTTCAATTTTAATCTCTACCGAACACACCCTAAGTAAGGATGTCATCTTCAATGACTTGATTGGTTAAATGGGAAACCTCATATGAGGCAGTTGAATCTTCTAGGGAAAGAGACTTAAAAATGAACGAGAAAAGGCAAAAATTGAATTTGAAAATATGCAAGCCGAAGTGATAACCCAAAAAAATAACGAAAACGTTAAATCACTTCTTAGAGACAGAAAAAATACACCAATTCCAATTCCAATTTTAATTTCCTCCAATTCCAATTCATAAATCACATTTCAAACAAATTGAAAACTATCACGAAATCATGGTTTCAACACTCATAATCAGAGAAAATAACACCAAAAACAAAAAAAACAAATACGAAAAAACTGAAAAAAAAATAATGG
>CAIGRS010038423.1:0-13289 GCA_903798395.1 Fraxinus floribunda | reverse complement strand
CTCTCTCTCCCTCTCGCCTCCTCTCTCTCTCTCTCTCTCTCTCTCTCTCCATCGCCCGCCGCCCCACCACCTCCTGCCCCCCTCCCACTCCAACTCTCTCTCGTCTCTCTGCGTGAGCGGCGTCGCGTCGGACACTGTTGCGAACAGAAGCAGTGTCGCGATCCGTCGCTGCCGTTCGTGGCAGCGTAGCTCGACGCTGCAAGTTATTTGTTGTGTGTGGTCAGTGTGTGCGAGTTGTGGTTGTGAACGACAACCATTTTGATCTATGACCAATTTGGGGAGAGGGGTTCAGGATTTTTTGGGATAATTTCTTCCTCATTTGATCTGATTTGCTTTAGAGTTCTGTGGGTGTTTTTATTGTTAGTTGATGGTGGTTTGATTGTTTTCAGTTTGCAAATGGTGGTTGTTGTTTGCTGTTGTTGGTGGGAGATCTGTGTGTTGGCGGCGGATCAGATCTGTGCGTTGGCAAATCTGTTGGTGGTGGTTTGGGCTGATTTTGTTTTAGTTGATGGTGGTTTGATTGTTTTAAGTTTGCAAATGGTGGTTGTTGTTTGCTGTTGTTGGTGGGAGATCTGTGTGTTGGCGGCGGATCAGATCTGTGTGTTGGCAAATCTGTTGGTGGTGGTTTGGGCTGATTTTGTAGGTGGAGGTGTCGACGGTGCGGTCGACGATGGTGGTGGCGGCACGATGGATTTAGGTTGGATATAGGTGGTGGTGGTGGGATTGTTGGTAGTGATGTTGGTGGTCGGAGTGGTAGTCGAGTCATGTGACCTAAAAATTTGACAATATGTGACTGAAAAATAATCTGTGACCAATAAATGTGACTCAAAAATAATTTGTGACCAACTAATTTAAAAATCTGTGACCTCAAAATAATCTGTGACGTACAAATTTTTTGATATGTGACCTCGAAATAATCTGTGACCAAAAAATTTGACGATATGTGACCAGTAAATAAATTCGTGACTTATAATTANTTTATTATCTTTATTTAATAAAAAAAACCTATTTTTTGAGTTTTTAAACTATAAACCTGATTTTTGAATTTAGAAACTTAAACACCTTATTTTTTGATTTTTTTCTATTGTTTACTGTAGCAAACAGAGTTTGATAAAATGGTAGACAAGCAAGGGCTAAATTATTACATATAAGCATAAAATTAATATGTTTTACTAAATAAATAAATTATTTGAAAAAAATGTCATAAAAATATTTCTAAACTTTTTAAATCAAATGTGTTTTCTAATTTTTTGTTTTGAGAAATAATTTTTAGAATAACCAACCAAACATATTTTTTACAATTTTAAAATAACTCTTAAAACAGAAAATAGAAAATGAATTCAAAATGGAAAATAGAAATTCAAATCAAACGCATCCTTATTTAGGTTTGAAATTAGTGAGGCGCTTAGGACCTTCTATTTACTCGTGAACTCGTAGGCGCGTGTTTGCACTTTGACACACACTTCTCTTACAACCACCCACACTCGCCACTCGCCACCACCGTACTCTCTCTCCCTCTTGTTTCTCTCTCTCTACACTGACTCCATTGTTGACTCTATCCCTGTGAAGCTTCACTACAGTCACACCTCAAAGCCCAAAACTTTTTTGGCAATAATCAAAAAGCCCACCTCCAAGATTCTCCGCCGGATTCCTCCATGGAACCCCAGAACGGCGGCGCCCGCCTCCGCACTCCGGCTAAATGCACCAAATCCCGTATCTAAGTCTAATCTCTAAACATGTCCCAACAACACACAAAATTAAAAGCACCAAATTCCCATAATACAAAATCATATAAAAAAAGCACTGTCTAGTTGAAACGAGAAAGTAGTACATTGATTAGTGCACAGTAGTTAGGACTTGGAATTTTGATTATAATGGCTGCACCTAACACCGCCACCACGTCAGCGGTGGAGTCCACCTCCGTTGGGGTGGCGTTATCCTCGGAAGAACTGGCTGCCAAAGCGGTGCATAAGAGATACGAGGGATTGGTGACTGTACGGACCAGGGCGGTTAAGGGCAAAGGAGCTTGGTACTGGGCGTACTTTGAACCAATTCTTGTGCACCATTCAGATACAGGCTTAGCTAAGGCGGTGAAGCTGCGGTGTTCCTTGTGCAACGCCGTTTTCTCGGCCTCTAACCCGTCGAGAACCGCCACCGAACATCTCAAAAGAGGGACTTGCCCGAATTTCGCTTCAGCTCCTAAGCCTATTTCATCTCTGCCTTCATCTTCTTCAGTTTCGGTGGCTAGTATGGGGCCAAGTATTAATACTTCCTCTCCTCAGCAATCCCACAGCCACCCCCGAAAGCGTAGTTCTTCTGGTGGTAGTCGTGGTGAGGGTGGAGGAGGAGGCGGTGGAGCTTCTGTTGGCATTATTACTACATCATCGCCTCACAATGTTCCCCCATTGGCCATTGTTGATCCTTCAAGATATGCAGTGGAGTTAGCATACCCACCTGTAAATTCAGTAGCCAGTACTAGTGTTGTTGTTGCATCTGCTAGTGCAAGTCCTCGTGGTGGCGGCGGCAGTGGTGGTGTATTGTATGCTCTACAACAACACCAATTAGTATTGTCAGGTGGTAAGGAAGATTTGGGACCTCTAGCAATGTTAGAAGATAGTGTAAAGAGACTAAAAAGTCCCAAAGCAGAATCTACTCCAGCATTAAGCAAATCCCAAGTTGATGCTGCACTGGATTATCTTGCTGATTGGGTTTATGAGTGTTGTGGGTCAGTATCAATTTCAAGTCTTCAGCACCCTAAATTCAAGGCATTCCTCAACCAAGTTGGGTTGCCTTCAATTTCTCGAAGAGAATTCTTCGGGTCGAGATTAGATGCTAAGTATGAGGGGCTAAAGGCTGAGTCCGAGGCCAAAATTCGTGATGCAATGTTCTTTCAGATAGCATCTGATGGTTGGAAGTTAAAGAATGATGGTCTTTTTGGGGATGACAATTTTGTGAATTTGACTGTGAATCTTCCCCATGGAACTAGTGTGTTTAGGAGGGCAGTTTTTACCAATGGTTATGTCACGTCTAAATATGCCGAAGAGGTTTTGTGGGAAACCGTTACTGAAATTTGTGGAAGTTCAGTGCAGCAATGTGTAGGCATAGTTTCAGACAAGTTTAAGGCTAAGGCATTAAGGAATTTAGAGGATCAGCATCCTTGGATGGTTAATTTTTGCTGTCAGTACCAAGGTTTCAATAGTCTGGTTAAGGATTTCGGTAAAGAGCTCGCGTTATTCAAGAATGTGACTGAGAGGTGTTTGAAATTGGTGAATTTCGTTAACAATAAGTCTCAAATTCGACATAGTTTTCATAAGTATCAATTGCAGGAATATGGGCATGCTCATTTGCTGAGAGTACCCTTGCGCGGTTATGAAAGATCAGATTTCGGTCTAGTGTACACAATGGTAGAAGACATATTGTGTTCTGCGCGGGCACTTCATTTAGTGTTCTTAGACGAAGTGAACAAGAGAATGTTAATGGACGAGCCAATTGCTAGAGAAATCGAAGAGACGATGAGGAATCCACATTTTTGGAACGAACTAGAAGCGGTAAATTCGTTAGTTAAATTGGTGAAGGCAATGGCTCAGGAGATTGAGATGGAGAAGCCGCGAGTTGGTCAATGCCTTCCACTTTGGGAAGAGCTTAGGGTGAAAGTAAAGGATTGGTGTTCTAAATTTCACATTGGCGAAGGACCCGTAGAGAAGGTGATCAACAGGAGGTTCGAAAAGAATTATCATCCAGCTTGGGCTGCTGCATTCATACTCGACCCGCTTTATTTGACTAGGGACAGTAGTAGGAAATACTTACCACCCTTCAAATTTTTGACACCCGAACAAGAGAAGGATGTTGACAAGCTCATAACCCGGCTTGTATCTAAGGAGGAGGCGCACATTGCACTTATGGAGCTGATGAAGTGGAGAACAGAAGGGCTCGACCCTGTCTATGCTCAAGCTGTACAATTAAAGCATAGGGATCCTGGTACCGGAAAGATGAAGATCGCCAATCCCCAAAGCAGCAGGCTTGTATGGGAAACGTACTTGACTGAGTTTAAATCGTTAGGGAAAGTGGCTGTTAGGCTAATTTTCCTTCACGCAACATCGTGTGGTTTCAAATGCAACTGGTCTTTACTCAGATGGGCGAGTGCTCATTCCCATTCGAGGGTGGGCATGGACAAGGTGCAAAAGTTGATATTCATTGCTGCTCATTCAAAAATCGATAGGCGGGATTTACCCAACGACGAAGATAAGGATGCTGAGCTCTTTGACTTGGAAAACGGTGAGGAAAATGTGCTCAATGAGGTTTTTGTTGATACATCCTCTGTGTAAGATTCCTTTTTATCCCCTTGCCTTGCAGCCTAAGCAATAGGTCGTCGATTGTTTCCGATTTTTTTTTCCTTTTGATTCTTTCTACAGTTTGGTAGTTCTTTCATTGCTCGTAGAAGATTTTGTGTCAGTTTCTGAGAAAGTGGAGTGTTAGTCATATTACGAGTGGCTATTCACTCTTTAGAATTATCGAGTTTGGAGAATGGCTTCTTGTTTGCAAAGATGAAGCTGATGAGCAGAATCTGCAGAATAGTGGGAAGTGTAACATTTTTGTTCCTTTCACAATCTGGATTGAATAAAATTTATGTAAGGAGAAGGTTTATGTTTCTCCTGCTGTTCTAAAATAAGTTTATACCTTGTTCTGTTTCTATCGGGTTGATAAATGCAACCAATTGTCTGCAGTTTGATGAGAAATTTTGTTGTTTCTTCACTATTGACGCGGTTTTTCCCTCGATAGATTTTCCTTGTTATATATGGCATTTGAGGGTTCCTATGCTACTCCAGTTCTTCGAATTGTAATCTACTACTGAGTCATTCCCTCGGAACTGAATAGAACACGATTTTAAGATAATGTGTCCTGTGTCATCTTGATAGAAATGATAGACTATTTTTGGCCTAGAACTCGAAAGTCCCTTTCATTGTAACTCCCATTTTTTCTCTTTCCATTGTGTTAGGAGCTGTCATCGAGGCTGACTTCAATATAGATGAGGTTTCACTAATAGATTTCTTTACCCTAATAGACATGTAACCTAATGGAGGTCGGCCAAGTAGTACATATTGTTTTTTTTTTAACCGTGGATGTTCGGGCTAGCTTGCGCGCACCTCGACTAATCCCACGGGCCTGAAGTTTACAGCCGTTACTCACCTCAGTGGCCTGAGGGGATCCAAACTAGTGATTATTGGGGGAGCAAACTCAAGGTCTGACCAATTGAGCAACCCCTCAGGGTTCAAGTAGTACATATTGTTGAACTGTGTAGAGCCTTATTGTAGACTTTCACCCTCAACCACAGATTGTTCTAACATTGCAATTTCATATACCCGTGAGAAGTTGTACCTCTCACATTGAGGGTGAACCACTATAAATTTATGGTGTGCTTTGCTCCTTTTCTCATTGTGTTTCTGTTTATTATTGCTTTTGGAAGCACGGATCAGGGATTGATTCTTAACACATATTTATGTTCCCGTATCTTTAATTATTTATCGTAATGGTCTTCAGAAGCTTTTGATCTTTGTTCAATCCAATTGTGAGCGAGATAATTTATTCACCTCTCTTCTTTTGTGTTTATGTTATATAGTTCTTTGTTTTGATTTGACCTGTCAAGTCATTTTACCAGAACAACATTGGCAATAAAAGATGATATTATCCTTCCTACTACTGAGAGTGATAATTTATTTGTACTTTCTGAATTTTATCCGAAGTATGGATCGAAATGTAATGCGATTTCAATTTTCTTGATGGCAGAAGCATTTGATGGGGACATTGTGAGACCGGCAAGACCTCCATAGGTTGCTACTTGTCGAGATGAAGATTCTAGAGAATTTTTCATTTCACAAAATGCCACATTCAACTACCTGAGAAGACACGGTGTGGACCTTTCTATCTGGAGTAGCACTTCCAGCTGTTGCTATATCATACCTATCTCCTGGATTATGTGCTTTTTGACAGAGTCGAGCCCCACCACGAATGTAGTGCAAGTCTATTTTCGAAATTTTGGTGGTTGGTTACGTAGGGAGAAAAAGGCCTTCCAATTAAATCATATTAGGGTAACTTCTCCTTTAAACATTCCAAAGCTTGTGATGTTCATGCAGAGTATTGGATGATGCTCTTCATCATTGCAAAAAAGGTTGTGAGAGGACCCCAAAGTTGAAGAATGCTGTCGGCATGAGCCAACACAAAAGATGCTCGATAGCGATTTGTTAACAAAGAGGAACTAATTTTCCGGATTCCAGTTCGCTTTGAGAAGTGGAAAACTATCATTACCGGGTAATTGCTATAGCATTCGTATTTTATTGCAGTAGTATTATTCAACATGTTCATAGTTCATAAAGTGTCTGTCTGTACAAAAAATGAGCTGACTTGTACATGATTTATGAGATTGAAAGTTTCATGTTTACAAGGGCAGATTAAGATTGTGTGTGTAACTTCACAACATCACACACACACATACATACATACATAGTACAAGTTTTGTGTACATTGCACGTGTTTTTCGTGCGAGTATTTGAAATTGTAATAGGTCAAAGACATGTTTTAATGTCATTAATCTGGCAAAAGTTCAAGAACTGCCAAATAGATGGACCATTTTTGAGGATCATAACATTCTGGATTACACTTGGATTTGTCTTGTTCTTTTAGAATTTGTTGTGTTAGCTTTTTCAAGATTCTAGTTGATAGAACTCTTTTGTTGTAGCTGAATTCTATTATGTACGATGAACTAAACTTGTAATCTATTCAATTTAGTCATTAAGGACTATTAAAGATACTATCACAACACAATATAGAATTAGTTATATGAATATTTTCGCTATAATGATCAGTTCATTACTAGATCTACAAGAAAATGAAATAAAGCAATTAGATTCATCGCAATTCATTGTATTATTTTTTATCTACTGCCCTGTCTTCCAGCCTATTCTAAAACATCCAGTAGATTATTCAAGAAGCGATAAGCACACATTTTGAACTCTCGCGCATGTAAACGTTAGTGTCTACACGTATTGGCATCTTTTCTTAGTGAGTAGAGTTTTCAAGAGCAATATGCGCGCATTTTAACTCTCACACGCGTGGACACCCCGACTAGGCGTATTGGAAATCAACTTTTTTCCCTTTACCTTTTCTAGATTCACCCATCCACCCACCTTGACAATCAGTTGAAGGTGAAAACTGAAAAATGATATGGTGATCCAACTTTTAGGTGAGGTAAGATGGTAGAAAAGTACAATAATGGAGTAGAGTATTATTATGCTACCTTTGGCTTTATGGCATCTAATTACTCATTTAGTGGAGAGACAGAAATTCTTGTCGGCTGAGATGAATGGGTATTTGTCAAAAATCAAAAGGGTTATAGCAATACTGACTGCTCACCAACTTCTAATTAATTAAAACACTAACTTTTTTCCTGTATTTATACATTTTTTTCATTGACACCACTTGAGATAAAGCAAGTATGATGATTAATTTAGGAAGACAATCTCTCTTTTTCTACAAGAATCTTTCTTTATTACAATGCTACAGACATTTTGTTAAAGTTAATTCACAGTTGACAATGTTTGTGTCACTAAAATTTACCCTTTTTTCCTTGCTTTCTTGTGAACCATAGTCAATTGTAGGTGTAAATGACTAGGATTAATTGTTGCAGACTAATTAAGATTATTTTTCTATTAACATATATGATGGGAAAAAAAGATTTGCATATGTAGAGAAATATAGAGTTGTGGGGTTTTTCTTGATTTTTTATGGCAGCATAATAAATTAAAAGAGAGGGGAAGGCCGTAAATCTAATATTCATACTTTGTAACAACCAACTCGTTGAGTACAATTCACTCGTAAAAAGGCTTGTAACGGAAGGGTAGCCTAGTGACATGGGATACAATTAGAGTCGTTACATTCTACCACTCTTTTCGTAATCAACTTTCACGACAACACATTTTATCAACTGACTGACTTCACGAATCAATATTCTACTGGAAGTAGCTATTCCCATATTGCTTCATTAGCAACGAGAATCACCTCCATAAGGATGTCTTCTCTTGTATCAATTGTAAACATTGACTAGAATTTACCTTTTAAAACCAGCTTATAACATGCCAATTTGATTATTAACCCACACGTCGATTTCAAATTGATTGAAATCACAGCAAAGATGAACTACAGTAGTGTACAGAAGAGACATGAAGCTGCATGATTAACTGTTTGGGGGTACTTATTAATCTTCTTGGCTGTGAACCACTTGAAACTTTCCAAGTTGTTGCCAAAAGTTCTCTTTCTTTATGTTTTCTGTACCAAATCCCTTTGTTTTATTTGTTTGCATTATTGGTCTGACAGAAAGTTTAATTAGTTGGGACTTTTATATTGCAAAACTAAGTATTAATTTTGATTCATTTTGAGTCTATGACATTAAGTCGTTAGATATAATCGTTTGTATATCTTTTTCATTTTGTTTGCTCGAATATGTTCGGTGTAGTTGTTTGCTTACATGATATTACAATTGATGGCACAAATAGGGTGTCTGCATCAGTAAATGGTCCATTGAATAGAATCTTTTTCATTACAATGTTCCTGTCCGTACACATGATGTAATATTAGTTCATTGTAAATAGTCAGAGAAATGAGTGCAGGTGCGGATGCCTATGTGTTCCTTATACCTTTACTTATCCAGCTGGGGTCTGCTCACAGATCTCAACCACGAGACCTAAAATCACACTAAAATAGACAAGAAAATAGCAATTATGGTGTAATATTATGATTCTTGAGAATCGAAAAGATCGGTTCTCATAATTTTATTTTTTTGTTTCACTTTCATTCCTTTTTGTTTCAGATGGAAAAGTTGTTAGATTATTCTGAATACATATTAATTCATGTAAATTCAATAAATTGTGACGTGACTTAGCGACCACGGAAAATATAATTGTGGGTTCAAATTAAAATTTAGTGAAGTAACTAGAACCAGACCTTGTAAGGTGTCAGTTTATTTGTCAATCACATCAATCTTAAAGTCCAACTACTTATTTGAGCTTTTTAAATTTATCGAATTGCTCGTCTAAATTTAATGAATTCTGATATCGTATTAAAATTTTGAGTTTCATTTTACAAGGTCAATATTGCTAGAAGGAATAATTCAAATCATAGTCCCTTATATGTTGTCATGTTGATTAATAATTTTTTATTTAACCGACTTGGAATTTATTCCTTAATAGAACAAAACCAATTTTAACTAGTTCAAATTTAAGAGGTTTCAAATAAAATTGCAGCCAGCACAATTGGGGTGGTCTGCCTTTTTATTTTTCTATCCCTTTCTTTTTCTTGGTGCCTAATAAAAAAGGTTGGGGTCTTAAATGCCTCAAAACATTGAATAAGGACCAAAGGACTGTATTTCGTAAATATTAAGGATGGAAGCTGTAATTTTCCCGATAAACAAAGAGCAAAAAAAAGGTTTAAAATGTTCAGACATTTATTGCTTCATATTTATAAACGGTGAGTCAATTAATGTCCTCCCACCTATGCATTTTGTTGTTTATTTAACGTTAATCTGGACGGAGACTTAGCTTTCACGAAGAACAAACCATATCATACTTTAAACTAATTTTCTATCTTATTAGGTTTTTAATGTGCCTATTAATTGCTTATAAATTAAAAATTACCACAAGTTCTAGACCATAACAATGTTTATATTTATGTGTGTAGAGGTCTATGATTTGTTTAATGAGGTAGGTAGGTCCACAGAGAAAAGATTTGTTTTTGCTTACTTTTTGGTAACAAGGGTGTGTTTGAGCCACATTATTTTGAAATAGTAGATTGATGGAGAATGTGTGGTTGAAAAATAAGGAAAAGTTTTTAATGTGATGAAAAATATTATTTTATTGAAGAATGTGTGGTTGAAAATGAGTAGAAAAATGAACATGAAAATTTTAATATCTACTCCAAATATTCACCTTACACCATATTTTTATTCTTGTATCATACCCTATCCTATGTCTACTATTTGATAAATACACTACAAAATTGAGCACATGATTATTGACACACTTGATTAGTTTGATGTGCAAGTTAAGTATACAAATCTATTATATTATTAATAGACCTCCTTTTCTAGACCCTAATACTAGGAATTTACCCATCTTCGATATATGTCCGGGTGGATTGATCCACGCGCTTGACTATAGACCAAGGACTAGTCGTATACGAGTTGAATTATACTTTCTCGTGTTGAGTCGTCCAACGCATTTTTGACACCCTTGCCCCGAATAAATGTGTGGTAAATATATCAAATGGCATGAAGAAAGTCGGGCTTTGCATTGTTGACGGCCTCGAGTTGTGGATATGTTCACGTTAAACACGGACGTAGTAGGTATTATTTGGGATTTTTGTTTTTGCTAAGAGATTGGATGGGCTTCTTACGCTGGAGTATGCAGAAGCATTGAATCTATGAGAAGGTTTAGCTCTGACTCGAAATAATGGCATCTCCCTTCCGGAAGTAGAGAGCAACTCATTCCAGCTAGTTTAAAATGGACCGCGAGCTTGTTGCTTTCACTTCTTTAGTTCATGATACGAGAATTTGGCTATTTGCGTTGATTTATTTTAACAAAACATGTTTAAGCCACGAGTTATTGAGTTTGGTTTCCAATCTCGGCCCAAATTTTCACTCATAGAAATATGAAGGTCCACTGGGCTCCAATAAGGCCCAACTACATCAATCCACGAAATCCATAACAAGTCACCCACTAAAAAAGTCAACCAAACTAACGATTTAAAAACATCCTACGTGTCTCATTTCAGAGCCACAACCATTAACGGTTTCATTTTCCCTCCATTTCCTCTAAACCCCAAAGACACTACTCAAACCTTCAACATTCCCATTAACCTCCGACTCACAATAGCACAAGAAAGCCATGTCATCGGCCATCCCCTCCGTTCAACAGGGTCGGGTTCGGGTCCTGAAGCAAGCACTAGGGCCGTCTAATCAGAAGCTGGTAGGGCCTGTGGTGTACTGGATGTTCAGGGATCAACGGCTTAGGGACAACTGGGCTTTGATCCACGCCGTCGATCAGGCAAATAAATCGAATGTACCTGTGGCTATAGCTTTCAATTTGTTCGATCAGTTTAAGGATGCAAAAGCCAGGCAATTAGGATTCATGCTTAGAGGTTTACAGGATTTGTACTTTGATCTTCAAAAATGCCTGAATATTCCATTTTTCTTGTTTCAGGCAAGACCCTTATGCACATTTATTATGTTTTTGCTGAGTTTCCTTTCTTTTTTTTTAGCATTTTTTATATTGGTTTACAATTTACATAATATTGGGATTCTGTTATGCGATTGATTAGAGGGTTAAAGATAGGCTGTTCTACAAAGTTGAACAATTATTCTTTTGATTTATCAAATAGGGAGAAGCTGTGGACACAATTCCGAATTTTCTTAGAGAATGTGAGGCTTCACTTTTGGTGACGGATTTTTCACCACTACGTGAGGTTCGTCAATGGAAAGAAGAGCTCTGCAAGAGGGTAAGTGAATCAGTGTCGATTCATGAAGTGGATGCACATAACATAGTGCCTGTTTGGCAGGCATCAGATAAGTTGGAATACGGTGCTAGGACTATAAGAGGCAAGATAAACAAACAGCTTCCTGAGTATTTAATCGACTTTCCTACAATTAACCCTCCTAAGAAAGAATGGGGTTCCTCGAGTAGTTCTATAGATTGGGGAAACCTTATTGCAGATGTTTTAAGGTTAGCTAGCCACTTTCTCTTGTTGAATGGATTGTCTATGATTTCTTGCGAAATTTTAAGGTTATATGTTGCTTGCTTATGACTGCATGACCAGGAAAGGAGCAGAAGTTCCTGAACTTGAATGGTGTGAACCAGGTGAACAAGCTGCAATGGAAGTATTAATGGGGGATAAAAGGGGGTTCTTGACTACCCGATTGAAGAATTATTCCTCAGACCGGAATAACCCAATGAAACCCAAAGCGCTCTCTGGCCTCTCACCATATTTGCATTTCGGGCAAATATCAGCACAACGTTGTGCCTTAGAAGCACGTAAAGTTCGCAAACTTTATCCTCAGGTTGGTGGCTATAGTGTTAATTTGTTCCTGATAATGGAATGATATATCTATCTCCTATTGTATATGCATGAATGATACATTTGACATTAGCTTACATCTGACTACTATTGTGAAGGCAGTTGATGTGTTTCTAGAGGAATTGATAGTGCGGAGAGAACTCGCTGATAACTTCTGCTTCTACCAGCCACACTATGATTCAGTGCAGGGTGCTTGGGAGTGGGCTCGTAAAACATTGACCGACCATGCCTCTGATAAACGCGAACATGTATATACGTGAGTGTATAAATTTTAGAGCTTTTGATTTACTAACACAACAATATATATTTTCATCAAATGTGATGTTTGTAGGAGGGAGCAATTGGAGAAGGCACAAACTGTTGATCCTGTAAGCTCTAGTCAACCATTTTGAATAGGTATTAGTGCATTTTCGTGCACTTTATTTCTTTTATCTTGTGCTTATACTTTTCTTTTCTTTTCAGCTTTGGAATGCCTCTCAGTTGGAAATGGTTCACTATGGCAAGATGCATGGTTTTATGAGGCAAGTAACTTCTAACCTTTACACTGTTCTTGTTCTCCCCGTTACGAGTTTCAATTAAACCTAAAAAAAAATTGCAGGATGTATTGGGCAAAAAAGATACTTGAATGGACCAGCGGACCAGAAGAAGCACTTGCAACTTCAATCTATTTAAACGATAAGGTAATACAATTTGATTCAGATGTGTTGTTATATTCTGTGTCAGTCCAATCCAATGGTCACTCTTGCTTTGCAGTATCAGATAGACGGCAGGGATCCGAATGGTTATGTTGGGTGCATGTGGTCAATATGTGGAGTGCACGACCAGGGGTGGAGAGAGCGACCAGTTTTTGGAAAAATAAGATATATGAACTTCGCTGGGTGCAAGAGAAAATTTGATGTTGATGGCTACATTGCGTATAGTAAGAGGGTAGTCGGTGAATGCAAGAAGAGGAAAGCACAATCCTTGCTCGACCATACTAAAGCCAAACTACTCCACAGTTAATTGTTGTCTTGCCTCAATTCTGCTCATTTTTGTGTTAATCCCGATTTCAATTCGATGTACTAAATATGTTGATGTCAAAAATTGGATTGACATAATTTGTCATACTTCTCTTATTTAGTCATATTTACTATTGAAACATTTCATAAATATTGTCAATTAGTAAGAAATTT
>CAIGRS010038392.1:0-13339 GCA_903798395.1 Fraxinus floribunda | reverse complement strand
TTTGATATCAATTGTAATCTAAATTTTAATCTAAATCAAAGTTAACAATTAATTTTAATAACATATTTTATGAAATCCATGACTGTTTTACTTTTATCAAAATTTACTAAAAATTTGATTTTAATTTCCACCAAATATGGGCAAAATCACAATAAATTTGAATTTCGATAACATGCTAATTTTAAAAATTTTCCGACGATTGTGAGCTAATCTAATCTACAAATTACTTATGTTATTTCAAAACTTATTTCGAGAACTATATTATGAACATATCGAATAGTCCAAATAGATATTAAAAATAGTTAAAAATACGTTAAACGTGAGCCTTAAAGAAAAAACGTTTTAACTCCCATTTTTTTCAAAAAAGTTCAATTATTTCATTAACATTTACTATTTTTGCGATACAAACTTCTCAATATAATTTTCATCATTTTATTAGGGAACTTTATATGAAATATGACATAAAAAACTCTCGAAATTTTACATTAGTCTTAAAGAAAAACGACTCGCATTTTTTTCAAAAAAAAATTCAATTATTTCATTAACATTTACTATTTTTGCGATACAAACTTCTCAATGTAATTTTCATCATTTTATTAGGAAACTTTATATGGAATATAATATCAAAAAATTTTGAGATTTTACATCCGAAAAAATCATATTCCATGTAATTTTTCGGATGTGAAATTACATGGGATATAATTTATTTTTTTTTACGTAAATTACAGAGTGTAAAATTTCCCCCAACTTCTTTGAAAGTTCGATTGTGCCCCTATAAACTTTTATGTTCTACGTCTGCCCCTGATCTTACGTAGTCCTTGTTTGAGCCCCATTTTTTTTTCAATGCATTCTTGATTAGTATTTTAGTCACGTTTTAATCATACATTGTCAATAAAATAATATTGTATGAAAGCTAAATTTTTTTCCTTATTTTTTAACTACACATTCCCATCAATACACTGTTCTAAACGTTTTTTTTTAATACAAACAAGCTCATAAAATGATATTGATCGAAGAAAACTTAAGATAATGACAGTTTAGGTGGTTCTAGCACGTCTTACATAGCCTAACAAACGTGCAAACAATGTAATATTAGTAACATATGTTAAAAGAAACAGAATTTTTTGCAGATGATTCACTTGCATAAACCTACTAAAACGGTTGTTAACCAACTGAACGAACAAGGTATTTTTTTTTTTTACTTTATTAAGGACAAACTTAATTTCAAATAAATTAACTTTTTTTCAACCATAATAACTCGAATTTGAGTTGCCAATCTTGCAAGACAACATAGAGGAACGAGATTCCAAATTTAAGAGTTTGTTTGGGAAGGATTTTAATCAAAATTCTACTCGTTATAGTCAATCTGTGGACCTCACTTGTGAGAAGAAAAGTCTAAAATGTTGATTGATTTGATAGTTAACACTTAACAGCTAGAATCTTGATTAAAATCTCTCCCAAACTCTAAGTGATATTATGAAAATGAACGGTCATGATTGAAGAGCACGTGAATAACTTTTTCCCGAGAGAAAAGCATGGGAAGAGAATCCACAAAATCAGTCTGGACTGGCCCATCAGGAGCGTGACTTGCGGCCCAATTTCTAATTCGTCAAAAAGAACAGCCTGTAAATAGGTGCCATTGTTTGCTTGCGTTACTCCTTTAATAATTGATGATGCATACAGCATATTCGAATCAGATGACGTCATATTATTATTTTTGATTGGCTGCATTATATTTAATGATGTCATATACAACACATCAGCTGGTCAAAGAGATTTAAGGTCATTAATAAGTGAAAACCATTGCTAGTAATGATATTCAGGCCCTTTTTTTTTATCCTCAGCTTATTTGGTTAAATCTTAAATTAAAGTCAACTATTAATTTTAATTATATATTTTATTAATTTTATCAAAATATACTAAAAATTTAATTTCTACATCAAACAAAGACTCCTTTTCTAAAACTTATTTCCAATCACAAATTTCATGAAACATAACTTTTATATAAAAAAGACTATTAAAAATATAGCCCTTGTTTGGCTCCCATTTAAAATTTTAATACAATTTGCACTTTTTTTTTCAATCACTCAATCTTCAATAATATTACACGTAAATCAATAAATTTTCTTTCTTTTCTAACCACACATTTCTCCCAAAGATTACCATTCCAAAATACATTATTTTAAAAAATCTCATTATAATGAGGGTTGGCCTATTTTTAATAAAACTACATTGTGATAATGATATAAATTTATCCGAAGGAAAATGAGATAATAAAGATAACGTTCAAATAAAAAAAAAAGTTACACTAAAGGGTGTCTGATGCACATTATGAAAAAGAAAATGCATTTTATGATGTGATGGAAAATATTAATAAATATGTTTTTCGTTTATAGCAAAAAAGAAATATTTTCCATTATCCGTTGAACTTGGTGCATGAGATGGTTCGATGATTGTCATTCCCTTGCACCTCCTTTGAGACAATGCTCTCTTTATCTCTATTTGTGTAAATTTCTATAGATAACTTAACGGTTGATCACATTATATTTTGTGAAGTGTACCATATTTTAATTGTAAAATTATTCATAATATTTATTCATTGATTTATATTTCTAACTTTTTATCAACATTCTTATCATCAATTTTTCGTTAATTAGCACACATGCCACCGATATCAAATATTGTCAAGAAATTCTATTAGGAAAATATTTATTTATTTATTTCTCGAATTTTTGACCAAGATACAATTTACAATTGAATATTTTTCCCTCATTTTAAAGTTCGTTAACTAGATTTCAGAACGAAACTGTTGAAACAGTTGTTAGGGACATGATGTGCTAATTAGTGAAAGATCAACGATAACAATATGATGGGAAATGGGTTAAGGATTTAAATGTGACAATAGATAAAGATTGTGGATCCTTATTTATATAATTAATAGTTAGAATATTATATTATTATATATTTCTAGGAAAATTATGGCACGGCTCCACAACCTTTTACATATTGTGGCTATGTATCTCCAACCTTCAAAAGTGAAGTCCTGAGTCCTCATCCTATTTAGATTTGTGAATCTAGTCCTCAAATAAACCATCAATATGAATGTTAAAATTGAATGTGACTTTCATATGATTTGACGTTGAATGAAACCAACCCACTTAATTTTTTCTTGCCAAATTCAATTAAATTTCTCGTGAAATTTTAACGTTCAAATTTACGAATTTGGTCAAGTGATAATCCATATCACAAATTTAAAACCTCGCTTTTGAAGGTTGGTGGCACAAAGCAATATCACGACAAAAGGTTGTAGGGTATAATTTGGTAAATATTACATGTTAAATTGCAACTTACTTTACCCATTCTATTTGTCTAAATATATTTATACCACAATTTAATTAAATGATAGGTACACAAATTTTACTCGTTCTCAAATTTATGTCATCGACATTTTTTCATTGCATTCTCATATTCATATTTCATTAACTAACACGTCTCGTTCTTGACAACAATTTTTGTTCTGAAATTCCGTTATGAGGGAGCAAAAAGATTTAGTGAATTTTGTAGTGGTAATATAATTACTCTTCTCATTTTCATTTGCCGTAAATCTATTGTAAATTTCCCAGATTACCTTCCCCCAGTAGCTTCTTCCTTCTCTAGAAAATACCTTGGCGTATAAATTAAGAAACCCTACATATACATACACACGCTTTGTCTCTAATAATATATCTACATCCTCTCTCTAGCTTAATATATATACACCCTTCTTCTCTCTGCGAATCCCTCTTCTTCATCTTCTTCAATCCATATGTGTTGTAGAATAGAATAGGATGAGCAATATACCTAAATCTTTAACAGATTCTTCTTTAACCCTTTTCACACTCGCCATCTCGGCTTCAGATCCTTGGCCATTTTCTCTTGTTTTCTTCTAATATTTCTTCTTAATTTGTATATACATACACACACACCAAAAGGGGTTTCTTTGATATCTTTTTTTGGTTTTTTTTTCTGTTTAAAATGGGTAGTGGAGAGAAAAATAGTCATCATCTGAATTTTCATCTACACGTGCCGCACATTCATTTTCACCACCACAGCCACGGCGGCGGCAAGAAGGAATTTAGGAACGTGCCGAAAGGGTGTCTTGCGATAACGGTGGGTCAAGGGAAGGAGCAGCAGAGGTTTATTATTCCGGTGATATACATTAACCACCCACTTTTCATGCAGTTGCTGAAGGCGGCGGAGGAGGAATATGGATTTGATCAAAAAGGTCCGATTAATATTCCGTGTCATGTGGAGGAGTTCCGCCATATTCAGGGCAAGATCGACGAAGAAAACTCACACCAGAACCACCACTACCACCACCGCCACCATCAGTTCTTGTGCTTTAGGGCTAATTTGATATGATGATTCGATCTTGAAATGTAAATTCATGGTCTTTTGCTATATTATGAAATTTTTGTAATCCTATTTCAAAATTCGAATAAATTTGGCAAAGGATTATAAAATCTTGATAATCTTGTTTTAATCCGTTTCTTCATTTTAGAATATGAAACAAAAATGTAATTTATAAATAATTCAATTATTAAATTTTTATTGCTTAATCTTAAATCTCAACAAATTAAATGACATTAATTATTGTATTGTTTGCTTTATTACGTTCTATCAAACTATTTAACCCTCTACCTGCTGTCAATCTTCATCGAATTGTTAATTTTGTTGACTAAAGAACGAAAATTTAAGAACTTGTTTGAACTCCATTATTTCTAAAATATTTTTTTTCTCTCTATTATTTTTAATTACACATTTTAATAAAATAATATTAATCACAAATCTAAAAAATTTCCTTATTTTTCAATAATATATATTCTCCATAAAAATATTAATTCAAAAGAATAATGATATTTATCATTATAATGATGGAATATCGATGATGTCGTAGTTTTTGTAAAATAATGAGATTGGACAGTTCAATTTTTATGAGAGAAATGAGGAAAGAGAGAGAGAGATGGAAATGTGAAGGATAGCGAGTTGGTACATCATCAATATTCGATTATCATAATGATAAATATCATTACTCATTTCAAAATACATTTAGAAGAAAAATAGGTTCAAACAAACTCTAAATAAAACATCATATTCATTATTTATGGCAAATGTTCCAAGGTTAGGTGATTAGGTGGGATCGACAGAACCAATAGGAGTTGAAATATGGGTCCCAATATAATAATTTCATCCATTTTTGTCCTTTCCTTTTTTCAGGTGTGAATTTATGTGGTTGGGTGGGTGGTTAGCACAATGAATAAATTTGCCTTTTTCATGTCATTTTAATAATTATTAAAAAAAAAAATTAGATGCTACATTGAATTATGCTGGAATATTATTTGTACTTTCTTTTCTTTTCAAGATAGATATTTGCCTTTTTTTGATTTTTCATCGTCAATTCGTTTTTGGAGTGGAAAACGATTATGTATTTTAAAATTATTTTTTTTACTTGTATTAATTGAATGCAATTCAAACAATTTTGTATTTAAGATAAGAAGTAGGAGTAACAACCCTTGGAAAAATGTAGTATTGAAATTATGCATGACAGCTAATGCTTAGCCAAAACAGTACTTTAATTACCCCGATTTATAAATTACTCAAAAATCGCATTTGATATGACAAGATTAAAGAAATAAATATTTGATAATATTTAATTTAATTTAACATACCAAATATGCATATCACTAATTAATATCATAAAACACAATATATTTTATGTAATTATATATACGCGTAATATCGAATTTTCAATCAAAATAAAAGGTTTCGACGACAGACAATTTTTGTCGTTGTAACTGTATTTTTCTAATCGTAAAGTTATGCTATGTAGAATTAAATTCTTGGAATGATGGGATGAACTGTAGACAACTATAATGCTGACCTATCATCTTTCTCTACCCACTTTTGAGAGAAGAATCACTTAATTTGTGTAATTGATTTCACACCACACATGAAAATTATCTTTTGACTTTTGAGTATTTATTAATTTCATATTTATTTCATGTTTTCTAATGTTAATTCTCATCTCAAATGGGGTTTTTGGTTAAACTTTGTGCTTAGTCCATTATTATTTTCATACTAACGTCGATGCGATGCAACTAAAACATCGATTCATTGAGTTAACGAATTTTTTTCGGTTCACTTGACTGGTATGTATATGATTTTAATCGTAGTCGAATTTAAACTTGTACATGAAAAATGGAAATAAATCTTAAATGGTAGTTTCTGACCACAGCTAAACTTATTTTAAATGCTTAATATTTTTGAAACTCTTCACCAACTTGATCAAGATTACTTACTAGTTACAATATAAACAAGTGTCAGCTTATAATTAAAAAATATTAAAAATGAGCTTATCCAAACAGATTAGATTCTTATTGGTCTAAAAAAGTATATTCCTTTTTGGACTTCCTGTTTAATGTTTGTTTGACAATACAAAGCCTATAATTTAAACCTGTTGTATTTTTTAAATATACCTAGATATCAACGGTTTAACCAAAAAGTTGAAATCCATATTAATTTCAATCTAACATTTTCACATGTTATTGAGAAATCAATTGATGCTTGATGCCTACTATTTTTACTCTGAAACCATCGATTTTCTTGTCTAGTGTTACTTTTTTTGTCACTTTTTTCTTGTCTAGTGTCACTTTACTCTTAGTCTTTATTTTTGGTTTAAGTGAAGTTAAGGGAGCAAATGACCATTTGGTGGGATTTTTAAAAATCCAAAAATTATTTTTAAGATTTAGAAACTGTTTTTAAACATATTTAGATAATTTTCTAAATATTTTTGTTTGATTAGAAGAGTTTTCAGAGAAAGTTGGCGTAAGATAGCTTACTCATGATGCTCTTCGACAAAAAGCAAAAACAAAGTTCAGTCAAACAGACCTTAAATCAACTATAGTTTACATGATGAAAAAAAAAATCATATATCAAAGTTACTATTTATTCAATTAGTTCTTCTAAACCACCTCCTTATTGCTCTCAATTATTTATTCATAATTCTAATACAATTTGATCTTTGGCAGTTTTGGTCATAATTGGATTCAACATTTCTTGAGTACACGGCACTACGCCCATCAACCTAATCCAAATCACACACACTGCATCTTCCTACTAGCGAGCTTTTAGTTCAAGTTCGGTATTTGGAAATACACAAGATTTTTTTTTAAGTCTCGATTCTTTTTTAATTCCATCCCGTGGAGTTATAGTCAGATGCTATCTAACCAACTCCATTGGGCTTCCCGATTTATTTCCTGCTAACTCCACATCTTAATGCGAAAAAACAAACTATCATTTTGCAACATTCACGCAGAAAGAAATTCGTAATTTGTAAATTAATTAAGAAAAATCTCACAAACTTTAGTTTATGCTTCCCTATACAGCTAGAAAAGTTGCAAGAAAATCACTGCTGTGCACAATTCCAACACCAAAATCATTCTGTAACATTTTCAAGCAGAAAATTTGAAAAGCAAAAACCCGTATCGATTTTTCCCTCCACCGCAACTTGTAGTATACCTCAGTCGAACCGTGCTATTGACGGTTCCTTGTACTCGACCGAATCGTTACTCCATGCAAGAACTTGGTATATCCAAGAAAACTCAATTTTTCATCTGATACTCTAATCCAATCCTTGAATAAAGAGTGTGCAGTCGAGCCCAAATTAAATTCCTGCAAAATTTCATCACATAAATGTGCACGCGATGAACAGAAAACGTGATGTTATAAGAGATAAGATGCATACACGTGCTAATTCTTCAACGGAAGTAACACGATTTCCTTCTTGTTCGAAATTCTGAAACGCTGCACTTGCAATATCCTCCCAATTCTCAAGAGCTTCAAGCTGATACGTGCTAATTGCGGCCGCACAGAATTCTTCGAAGTCCATTTTTTTGTAGGACAGAGGTTCCATCTTGAATTCATAATCAAAACTTTTAGTTTGAAACAATAGGGAATAAATATGAAGACCACAGTTTGATACTAGTGAAAAAAGTATGCGGGGTTGAAAAAAACATGAAACGAGCGAGAGAAAACTGTGCATCGACTATTCATGATGAAAGTTATTGTTTCATTTTATAGCTTGTGGGTACGGCAGATTCTCTCGAGAGCGTGAACTGACTTGTAGCAATGAGAAAAGAAAAAGACATGTTAAAGTTACAGTTATTACAAGCAAATATACATCAGATGCCAGAACGACCAAAAATTATTATATTATAAGTCATCTCACCAAAATCAAAATGTCGGCAACCCTTGATTCCCTCATGGCATCAGTCGCATTTTTCATGAGAGCCTGTACATGAAACGAGGAGAAATCTAATCAAGGATAACATGTTTGGCTAAGCTTAAAAAATTAAGTAAAAATGTACAAGTAAGGTGTTGTTTCCCAACATTTCTAAGAAAGAAAAAGGTTACTTTGACTCTCAACTCACTGTCAAAATAACTTATTTTCAAAGTTTAGAAAATGAATAAAAATGGGGGTTAGCACCAACCATTTTGAAGTTATCGAGGGAGACCCACCCATCTTTTGGCTGCAACAGCTTAAACTGAGCCCTAAGGTAAATGAGCTCATCATCTGTCAAAGCTTTTGAAAGAGCCTGCAATATAGTGTAGCAAAGAGGAAAATTAGTAATTACTAAACAAATGCATCCTTCTCAATAATGTGATGCAAAAATTACTAAACATACAGATTTTTCACTGCTAAAAATAACCTCAAATTATAACAAAAATATTCATCTGCTTTTAACAGTAATTATTTACCTTTAATGCTGCACGCTTTAATGGAGTGGCTCGAATATATGATTTAACTAACTTGTAAATCATCACATCTAATGGTACGACACAGTTTAGGTCCCTCAACCATGGGTGAGCTGCACATAAAGATGCATTTATCAATTTTATAGAATAACGTCATGTTGATCAGCCAACACACCATTTGCGGGTTAAAAATGGTCACTAAACTTCATTTTATTTCAAGTCGGTCGGTAAACATAAACTTTGCTACAATTGGGTCAATGAGCTTGGATGTTTATCACAATTTGGTTATGTCGGCTATCTCCGTTAGTTTGACTAGCAGAGAAGTCAAGGTGGCAGATTAGCCAACTTAATTGGCAAATTACTAGAGTACCACACGACTAACGGATAAGAAGGAAGTGACCAAATTGTAAGAAAGTTTTCAAGTTCAAAATGAAGTTTAGACATGAAATTTCGCTTAAACGTTTAGTGACCAATAGTGAATTTAACCCGCCACTAACATTTGGCCAACATACTCAGTGCTTGTGCAGCAGTCATTCTTTTTCTATGGTCTTTGTTCAGAAGCCTTTTCACAAAATCTTTGGCTTCGACTGATACTACTGGCCATGGTAAGTCATCAAAGTTGGGATCAGCTCTGAGCACGGATCGAAAAATTCCTGATTCTGTACGTGCCCAAAAAGGTCGGCTTCCACACAGTAAAATATATGTTATAATGCCAATACTCCATATATCTGCCTCAATGCTATATGATCTATGAAGTACTTCAGGCGCAACGTAGTATGCACTGCCAACAATATCATTGAGGCGCAGATCTGCAAATTTACAAGAATTGATCGATTTGTATATTAAGTGAAGATTGACAAAGCGTGAAAGGAACAAATTCACAAATAGAACGGATATTTCATTGTATTTAATCTAGTTTACATCCATTCTTAGCATACTTCTTGCGAGTAATTCATCAAGAGTAACTGGATGTACTTCTGCATTAAGCCTTATACTTCACAGAACACAAAAACGTTTCTTAAGTTTCAAATGAAAATTTTATAAAGGATTAATACTTTACTACTGGTATGGCAATATGCACAAAAATGATCACTACTTCTCAAAAGTACTCCCTTCCCTTCTATGCAGGGTAAACGAGCCATTGGAAATATCAACCAGAAATTAAGGACGTCCAAGTTGGCACACAATTTAAATTAATTTTTGCAGATCCATAGAATTTGGTTGCAGATATCGTAAAAAGTACATGCAGGGAAATTAAGATGAAAAACGATAGGTCAACTTGTTAAGATTGAATGCACAAATTTGGAAACTTTACCTGGTCTAATAAAATCAGATAGACCAAAATCTATAACCTTCAATGGCGAATCGTCATCTCTAGTGGTGAAAAGAAAATTCTGCCAAGAAATAAAGCCGAGTTGAATATTCATATGCATATATACTCACTCATATACACACGATACATAGTTTTTAGTTCGAAATACCTCTGGCTTCATATCTCGGTGCACGACACCTTGGAGATGACAAAAGCCAGCAATGCTTAACATCTGCACAACAATTTTCTTAGCATCCTCTTCTGCATACCTTCCGCCTCTGCAACACAAAAGTACCAATTCATAAACTATTCAATGTATTAATAAGAGAAGAATATTCGTCCCACATTACCTCGATAAAATCCTTTCCAATAGTTCCCCGCCTTCACACAATCTGTTAACAATAGTATTTTTTAAATACTTCAAAATAAACTATGCTTCTTTAACAATAGAATCGTAAAATTTTATGTAAGAAATGCTAGTAAATAACGACACAAATAAGAAAGCTTACTCCATGACTATGTAAACATTATGTGCATCTTCAAATGAGTCGTAAAACTTGATCAGATTTTTATGTCCAGATAAAGCTTTCAATATCTTCACTTCCCTCCGAACATCTTCGATGGATATAGCAGTAGTCATCTGCCAAACAAAACTCAATTTCATAAGCAACTTAATTTTGTGAAACAAATAAATAAGTTGCTTATGATGGTAACATTATAAAATCTATTAATCTAAGATATGAGAAAACATGAGTTCTTCAAATCAAACTATACTATGATACTTGCATAAGAAATTGTTACATAGGATCAAACGCTGTTGTAACGATAGTAATAGTAACTAATGAAAAATAATTGGAATCACATACCACACACCTTAGCTTTGGAAATGATCTTAACAGCAACTTGTTGATTTTTGAGTTCTCCCTTTTTACCCTTAGCCCAGCATGTATGACCAAAATGCCCTCGCCCCACCTCTTTTCCCAGTTCATACTTCGCCGTAAAATTTTTCGGATACCCAAAACTTTTATCCAGCTGGCTCTCGCCGCCTTCTCCGCCTTCCTCCGGTATCGGATTCGCCGTAGGCGTCCCAGCTTGTCGTTTCATGAACGACGACATAATCGGCTTCGCCGGCGAAGGCGGAGGGAACGGCCACTTGGATTTCTTCCCTGGCGTCCTCGCTGGCGATGGTTCCACACCAGCCGGATACGGACTCTGCCATGGACTTGCCGTGAAGGAGTGAGCTGGAGTTCGAACTACACCATTACCGGCAGTGGGCCGAGTCTCCACCGCCGATGACGGCGGCCGTTGTTGGTGATCAGCGGCGGCAACACCGTTGTCGTGGTTGTCCACTGTAACGCCCTTGCTGCAACAATGCCCCATTTTTACTAGATTTTTTTTCTTCCTCGGATCAACCAAAAATAAAAAAATCTAATTCATCAGAAAGGTCAACAGAAAATCTCAATCCTAAATTCCAGCTAAATTAACGTCGTACACCGCATTTTGCGGCGATTTATGTAACGCTGCTTAAATTCATACAATATTGTAATAAATCTGACTTATTCAGAAAATGAGAAAATTTGTAAAGCAGAAATTGGTTATATAAAGACTGAGGTTGAAGGAAACAAACATTAACCCGACAGAGAAAATGTTTTGTTTCAAAATTGAAAAAAAAATATAATTTTTATTTTATTTATACAACGTCTGCATTACCCAATTAACAGAATTTTTTTAGCAATTAATTAAAATATTACTTTTCTAAGTATGATATTATTAGTTGACATAAGGTTGTTAGATTGCGGGTTTGTCACAATGTTTTTAACTGTATTCGGGAAGAGAAACGAAATAAAATTTTCAATCAACTTGATTTTTTTGTAGGTTAGATGTAGATGAGATTAAATTATTAATAATTTGAAATATTAGAATTTATTTATATAAAAAGTAAAATAAACTCGATAAATTTGAAGTCTTTTTGAAAAAATTAATAATAAAATATAAATTACGAAGTGATTACATTGTTATCCCAAATGGAAACTTTGAACACAAGGAAGTATTAGTCTTTGATTACATCGTTGATTGCCATATTTGTTTGTTTTTATATATTTGGAACACTGCCTTGGCTGTCGATACTATGTAATTTCTTAGTTCATTTTTTTTTATTTAAGATTTTATTGTTGTTCTGATTTATTAGTATAATATTCGTTTTCTGAAAGCAATAAGTTAATACCCTTTTTCTTGTTTTCGATCAACATTAATTTCCTTGATGATAATAATATAACTTTTTACATTTTTTTAATAAGAAAAAAATTAATGGTGGAGACGAGGCCATCTCCATTGATGCCAATTGAAGAATTCAACGACCAAAATTTATTCTAAACAATGAAATGAGCATTGTGAATTAATTGTAATAGTGAATTGGCCAAAAATTATAAAACCTGCCAATCGTATCATGTGCTCGAATTGATGATTTCAAGCAGAAAACGTGCACATGAATGTGTTCAATCAATCATACTTGGTGCAAAATTCAAGTTCCATCGTCATCTAAATTCAAAAGTCAATAAAGATAAGACTTGACTAAAATTGTATTTCAAAATTTCCCTTTTAACCTTTTAGTTTTGTAGAGAGGTCCATCAAATTAATTGCAAAAATTAAGGAGACAACTGGGAGATATGATGGAGTAGGACAAGAAGGAAGATGTACATTTTGAGACCATAAAACTCATTGAAGAGGATTGGTTTAGTGTACTAAAATAAACAACAATACTACATGTACAACATTGGGTTACAATCCAATGTTGTCACCCAACATTATACAAGGAGCATTATTTTAAAATAAAACAGGAATAAAATGAAGACAAAAGTACGATTTCTGTAAACAAACGTGAAACATGCACGAGGATTGCTTATCTACTGGGGCAATTTCAAAATTCCCACTCTCTTTTCCTCTTCTTTTCTTGCCTCCTCCTTTTTTAATTTTTGCCACAAATTTATGTTATGTAATTAATAGTCCTTCACCTTTTTCGCGTTTTGGCGCTAAGCTTCATAAATTTACTCAAAAAGTAAAATAAGAATTGTAATTTTTTGATTTCTTCGTTATTTGATTAAATAATGTTATTCACTATTAGTAAATAACAATGATCATCACGATATCACCGGTTAAGATGACACTCAATCTTTGATTTATTGTTCAATAATAGCATTACCTTTTTGTCCAATGTTTTCGTTTTAGTCCATCTTG
>CAIGRS010038391.1:0-12889 GCA_903798395.1 Fraxinus floribunda | reverse complement strand
ATCACTGTTCCAAAAATTCTATTCTTCTAAGAGCCTGTTTGGTACGGCTTAAAATCCAATTAAAATTGAAAATATGGCCGTTATTGGGTCCCACCCGTCTAATAAAAGTCAACAATAACAACTATATTTTCAATTTTAATCTGATTTTAATCTCTACCACACACCCTCTAACTAACTTTTCTTTAGATTATTTTATTGTTTTCCTACATTGAAAATTGAAACACTTTGAATGTATTTAATTATAGAGAGTGGGTTATCTACTCTTTAAATTAAAATGTTAATTTAAAGAGTCTCTTGGAGCATGATTTTAAATGTTGACTCTTTAAAATAGAGAACACCTCATGTTTAAAGAGTCTCTTGGAGATGTTCTTAGCAGCCTAGTTGCACAGGCTCTCACACCTTTATACTTTTTTAAAATATGGGGCCAGAGTTTTATATTATTCTAAATAATTTATTAGCACTCGACCCTCTTTAAAATTAAAAAAAAAATATTTTTCATACTCATTTTTAACGATACATTTACACAATAAAATATTTTGCTTGTAAACTCAAAATTTTGTTAATACTTTTTAACCATACATTCTTCTAAAAATAACTATTCAAAATATTATTTTTGCACAATAATGACCATCAAACATGGGCTAAATCTTAATGGCTAGTCGATATTACATTTCTGTGTGACAGAGAGTGAAGTGAATAGGTAGGGATAAAGTCCGTTTGGGAGAGATTAAAATCGGATTAAAATTGAAAAAGTAGTCGTTATTGTTGAATTTTATTAGATGAGTATGACCTAATAACGGCTATATTTTCAATTTTAATTGGATTTTAATCCGTACCAAACGGGCTCTAGGACTTGCACCTGAACCCCATTTTTGTGTAGAATGTATTTTGAAATATTAAATTAATGGAGAATGTATGATTAAAAAATAAGAAAATGTTTTGGGGTTGCATGTAATATTATTTTATTGAAAAATATGCTATTGAAAAGAAAAGAGAAAAAAATGTATTTCGAAAATAATGGGAACCCTAAAAATTGCATTATTGGTGGCACGGTTTTCTCTCTGTTTTGGATCACGATTTTGCCTGCTCTACAAGTGTGATGGCTCTGAAATTTTCAGCACAAAAATAACTGTCCGAATTGAAAATGACACATCAGAGAGAGACAGAATTTTGGATCGTCCTAACTAGTAACTACCATATTAAGTGTTTTTTTTTTTTTTTAATTCTTCAATTACGTATTCTTAGTAGGTGTATGTATTTAAGAATTTTAAACTATTTCTCTCCCTCTGAAACACATATGTCCCACTCATAGTTATGTATTTGTTAAGATGATGAGATGGTGATTGGTTGGAGTGGTTGACAAAGAGTGATGGTGATCACGATACCAATATTCTTTTTTAATTTTTTAACGAAACCCAATGACGTAATTTCGTTTGAAGATCAGCAGCAAACATGAGGCGAAATGAAAATGGGGTACAAAATATCCAATTTTCATCTAGTGTACGAGCGAATGAACTATTTCATGACCCGCAACCTACCTCTTTAAGTAGAGCTATAATATCAGAAATTACAGGTACATTCGATGTGAACATATTCATAGATTTCAAGTGTTAGAATGAGTTGGAGAGCATCAGGTTTGACCACGCCAATCTTTAGCCATATTCTTTTGTGAAGGCTAAACCGTCCCAAAGTGCTAGTGCCTCGAGTCAGTCACAGAAAAGTATGTCAGGTCACTTAGGCCTGGGAAAAAGCCTAGCACCGGTCCCACTTGGGCTGGCTTGGCTCCCTTGAAGGTGCATGCCCGGCTCGTAGTATGAACTGACATGTCCAGGAGTAGGCATTCCCGGTTCTTTTAGTATAGCTAGCAAGTTAATGCTGGTATTGGACTAGCTATATGGTATGTGTGTGTTTCGCAAGAAAAAAACTTGAGGATTCGTCTGGTATTTGGGATCCAGTTATAACTGCTAGTTTTATTTCCTGACACATATAGCGACAATTCGAACCTTGGGATCCATACCTTTTATTTTCTTTTACCTGAATTCACTCCAGTATACAGTGTACTCAGACACACTGAAATGGCAAGAACCACCATTCACATCACGAAAAAGAGCTACAATATCTGATAGGATAGCCTCAACAGGGTGAGTCGCATTCACTCAATGCAAAATCCATTCCTTCTGGCAAAGATAAGTATGTCTCGTTTTTTCTTAATTTCGTTGTTTAACATTTTTTTTTTCTCTTTGTTCATTGCATGCCTGTATTCAACTAGAAATAGGACAAGGCGATATATAAGTATCCTCAAAGTTGTGGTCAGGACAACGGTATGTAGTCATGGGATTTACATAATCCAGGATTTTTATTTTGGGAGCAAAGTGAACTGAATAAGATAAGTAAATTTCTTGAGTTATGACAGATGACACAGAAATATCAGTAGGGAAAATAGGGACCAGTGCCTTTTTGATTGCTGCAGTTTAGCTACTGTCCTAAGGAGCTGCAGCCACAACCCTTTCTTTGATTATTGTAGTTATAATTCTCTTTAGGTTTTAGTTAAGTGTTAAGGTCTTGAATTAACAAGTTTATGGCTATCTAAATTGTTCTAATATTTATAGAATCATCGTGTTTTTACTGTTATTTTTTCTTTTCGTGTGCGTTGCATATGTTCATAAGTTGACATCTAATGGATCATTTTCTACACACAAATGGACACTCCCATATTTGAGGTATAGCAATTCAAGATCTCACTACTATCCAAAATAAGTCTGTTTATCAATGCTTTACTCTTAAGGGCCTTTGCGGGTTGGTCAAAAGTCAGTCTTGTTTGGCGTGTGAATTTAATTATTATACAAAAAAAAAAAAAAAGATTGCTCGACTGAGAATAATGGCCTTCGCTCATCTGTCATTCTCGCATGTGTATGCAAAGATTGATATGGTCCATCAGACCATCACAATAGGAAAAACGTCAACTACAAGCTATACATCAACATCTAAGTGTAAATCATTAAAAATAAAATAATACAAATTTATGTCAAATTGGTGGGGAAAATGATAGTATCTTATTCCCATGTCATTGAGAGTCGGCATAGTTCTCCCCATATTTGGTCGAAGTTGAACCTTTTTCCAAAACATTGAAAGAGAGAATTTATTTTTGGTTAATTTGGACCATTGCTTCAGTTAAACTATGTAAATACTATTTTCAGGCAAATAAATGCTATTTATATTCAAGAAGCTGGGCCAAAATATGCCTTGAGACATGATTAATAAAGTTCTTTCTTTTAATGATACAACCTAAAATACCTAATTCCCGTGTGATGCTTTTACTGGCTCAATGAATGATTTTGAACAATTTGCAGGAGATTCTTACTGCAATGCAATTGAAGAATTTGCCCAACTGTTTAGGCTTCACGGTATTTAATTATCGTGGTAAATATAGACGATGATTTTCAACTAATAACACTAAAAAAATCTTGTTAAAATATAAACACCACTGCACCAGAACCAAATTATTGCATTTTCTTCATATCTCTTCGTATTTTGGAGCTCCGTGTTTACATTTCCCTCTAGATTATTATTTACTTTCACGTTCATTTAAAATTGAACTTTGCTACAGTGACAGACTCAATGACAGGTTCTATACACGTGTCAATACATGATTGGACAATTTAAATAAAAAAACACCAAATTATTGTCTATCACACCACTGTGTCACCTCCATCCTTGTCATTGAGCCTGTCCAAGAAACATTATTCTTTTCAATAAGCTGCTAAATTTTAGGACGAACCCAAATAATTTGTGTTTTCAGATTTAAAGAAAAAAAAAAAAAAAGACTAGTGAATGTCAATCATAATCTTATTTGAAATTAATTCTTCTAATATATCAGAAAATAAGATGTTCAATCATCTTGTAATAGATAATTTTAAAGATGAAATGAGACAACATATTCAATATATACTTTAGGGGTCAGACTGTGGTTGATGTTGCATTGTAAACAATAACATCATCTCTTTGCAGGTAGACATGAGGAGAATCATATTAGCTTATTTTTACTTAACAATTCCTTTTCTTCGAAAAATTCCTTTTCTTCGCCTAGCTAATTCGACGGTAATTTTATCTTTTCCATTGATATATTAGCGCTTGGAACAAAAATAATTACACGGAATAAATACATCTTAATTTCTAGCTAACTTCCAGCATAGTAATTAAAAAGAAAATAAAATCATGAGATGATAATGTCTATAAATTATGTCATATAATAATTTCCTATAAAAAAAAGGAAAAACTCCACGGTACAAGTTGCTTCTTGCAATCTCACTGCAAAATTTTGTGTGGTCCGTATCTGTGTACTGAGCAGAAGCTTTAAAGAACCCTACATTGGTCCCTTCTCTACTGATATCAATAATCGATCATCCACCACAACTTCGCAACTGGAACTTATCTAATTAATTTTCCTTTTCACTTTTATAATTCTTAGCTAGGCATTTATGCTGTAGAATTTGCTCACACATATAAAAAGCTATTTGCAGATGGCAATAAATTAAACCTCATAGGTCGGTCTGGTCGATCATTCTAACTTAAGAATCATTTAATAGAAATTAATAGTAATATAATGAGGCGATGAACTTGCTCATTTGTTCATTATTTTGACAAAATTTCAAGTAAATTTACCAAAAAAAAATTACGTGTCAGCATACGTAGAGGTCACTTGGTGGCTAATGCGCCATAGCTTTCCCTTTCCATTCATATGGTAATATTCTATCATCTCTTCTTTCTACAAACTGAAACTTATTTAACAAGTTTATTATTTACTTTTGAGAAAATGAAAGTTTCATATATATTAAGCTTTTTTTTCTTTCCACACAGCTCATTTTGATGGAAATTGAAGTTCAATATTGAAAGAGCAGTATCTTCCTGGGTATGCTTGCAAATAAAGCCACATTCGATTGATCCACTGTGTTATACCTAGAACTGTGAGTTCCTTTTGTGATCTTTTCTAATTTCTCAATTTTGGTGACAAAAAATTTTTTAGTTTCCCTACATGAAATTCTCCAAGAGGAATATGTTCATCGTCTCTCGAAATTGACTATAAATCTTGTTTTATTTAATTTCGTACTATTTTCCGAAAATATTGCACTGCCAAATCCCACCTCTCGAAAAGGTTTAAGTTTTATAGTTATCGTATAATTTTTGCGTTGTTACTATATAATTTGTTTCTCGCATGATTTTTAAGTTGTTTTTTTTCCTGGAACGCATTGAATTTTCCATCTCTCCTCATATTTTTCTATAACAAATTCATCACTTAATGGTAATAATCATATCGGGTTCTAGAATTAGAGGACGAAAGTAACAGGAAAACAAGAAGAAAACCCCAATATCAGATGTAAATTAGGGCGAAATTTACGTCTTATGTGTTGTTATGAATTAAGCCCTAATCTCAATATTTACGAGAACAATATTAATCAAAACTCACGTCTCTTAATTCAGGATCAGTTTAATTTAGATCTTGCAGGTCAATAATGAAGCAAATGATCATATGATCATGAACTCAAGATCAGAAAAAGATTTTCGAGCGAAGCAAGAAGACGATGCCAATATTTCCGGCAAATTTTCTAAGATCCCATCTTCTTCATCTAGACAGTGGTCATCAACCTTTAAAAATCCAAGAATTGTACGCGTCTCACGTGATTTTGGAGGCAAAGACAGGCACAGCAAAGTGCGTACTGTGAGGGGATTAAGAGATCGACGAATTAGGCTTTCAGCTCCTACTGCAATTCAATTGTATGAACTTCAGGACAAGCTTAGACTCAGCCAGCCTAGTAAAGTTGTAGACTGGCTACTCGATGTAACTAAACCCGAAATCGATAGGCTTCCACCTCTTCCAATGCCTACGGGAATGACTTTCAGCCAATTTCCTCGTGATCATCTATCATCCGGGCTTCCCCACTTTTTGGACCCAAATCAAGCTTATGCAAAGGATTCAGGAATCAATCATGCGTTTTTCTCGCGCAAGGAAGATTTAGGGATCAAGAATGTCTGCAACCATGCTGAAAGGGTACAGCAGAATCAAGAAAATAAAGAGGGTGGTTTTGGAGGATATGTGGCACAGAATTTTTTCCCACTAGAAAATTATCAATCTCCTTTTCCAACACCTTTGCTAAATAATTCCTACTTTAATTGGGATCCTAATTCAAACTTGTCTTTATCTCAATTTGGAGCTGAAGAATCCCACAACAATATTTCTGCACCGTCTTCCATGCCTTTCCCTTTAAGCTCTCAACTGTATTACTATCCATCTTCGACAACAGTA
Organism: Fraxinus floribunda; assembly: GCA_903798395.1. Classification (NCBI taxonomy): domain Eukaryota; kingdom Viridiplantae; phylum Streptophyta; class Magnoliopsida; order Lamiales; family Oleaceae; genus Fraxinus; species Fraxinus floribunda. The sequence goes on along the minus strand of CAIGRS010038391.1, from coordinate 6,588 downwards.
CCGTCGTTGAATTTCCCTCCATTAATCCCTTCATTTATGACCACAGCAATGGAGAACGAGTTGAGACAAGTTAATCACTCCCAGCATCAAAATTCATTAATGCCAACCCTTCATTTGATTAGCTCTCCAATGAAATCTTTCGGGTCGAATGCCAATCAAACTGTCCGACCTCCGGAAGATGATAGCGAAGAATGCAGTAGTTCTTAACCATGCAAAAATTGATGCACAGTGAGAGGATCATGGAAGAAACAAAGTATCCCATCAGTTTCCAGCCTTGCAGATAATGGGATACCGTAAGTCATTCTTATGTCTTTATATATACTATTTATTTCCATATATAGGTACACTGAAAATCTGTCATTATTACAACATTTGCATTGTCATGTTTAACTTACAGAAACAAATATTTATTATTTACTAATAATATGTAAAAGTTGAGATAAATTGTATGGGTTGATTAAGTATCTGAATTTGATGTTTCCCTTCATGTTATTTTCTTGCTATATTACACAATTTTTTCATAATGTTTTTTGATTGATATGTATAAATTATTGAAATCTATCTCTAGACATCAACTTTTATAAACTATATATCTCTCCTTTTCACTTTCACAATGCAATAATTGTTGGATATCTAATGTGCGAACCTTGAGTCGAAATCAGAATTTAGTGTTTGATCAGTCTAATGTACCTTGGAATTGTCTTAATGATTAATGTGTGATGAGGAGCTTCTAGAATATTACAGTCATTCTAATTTTCAGATGTTCTGTATTTTCTTATGTCAAGAAGTATAAATTTGATTTTCTTGTACAGAATTTGTTTAGGAAAACTAAAATATTCTTCTTGAAATCTTGTTTTGAGCTTTACCATAGGATAGGAACTCGCACAACCTTCAAACATGTAAAGAAAATATATCGAATAATTTCCTGATTTATACCTCGTTTAGAGCTAGCAACAAAAAATTTCCTTCGATAAGTACAAATTGCCAAACTTTTGTTTACTCTTATATGCTTTCTTTTAGTAAGTAAATTTTACTACACATACAATCTTGTCGCTCGGTGACACCACAATATACAATATATTACAGTCGTCTTTGATATATAACGGGTTCGTTGGAAGGGATTGGATAAATAAAAGAAATAAATAATCGCTTACCAACTAAGTAGAGAACTCAAAGGATACAGGGCTAGGAAATTCAATGCTAAATGGAATTCAGTACATTGAAAGGGGACGATTTAGTCTTACCTCATTGAGCCCCTATTTGGGTTTTATTTTTCCCCAACTCATTTTCAATTGTACATCCTCCAATAAAATAAAGTTACATGTATTTATTAACTATGCACATTCTCAAAATTACTATTCCAAAACATAATTTTCCAAGAATCTCATTTTAATAGAGCCCAAATAAGGCGAAGAGTGATTATCGCAATATCTAAATGCGGAGTTATCATTTATGTGTTGTGACAAGATTATAGAAACTAGATTGAAGGAAGATAGTGTCTTCAGGAAGTATGAAAAATTGGATTTCTTCTCCAATTTCTCAGCTTTATTTAACTTTCAAAACGGATCTAGGTATATAAATGCCTTCATCAATATTGTGTTATGCTCTAATACACGAATAAAAATGTAGTGTTTGATCAAATATACAAAATACATAGAGTCATTTTCTTGACAGCTTATTTTATTGAAAAATAAGCTAGATTTTTTGTCGTTGACATAAAAAATTAATCATCCTAGAGTTAGAGCCAAGAACACCATCCAATCGACAAAGTAACACAAGTCATACTGCTCGGCCTCCATTACAAAGAGGGAGAGATGTAATAGCCAAAGGCATTCTGATACTTAGGTTTTATGTTGATTGTGATTACTGATGTACTTTACAAAACACTTCAACATACTGAGGTTGAGGTTTAATGTCAAGGCTGAGGAATTACTTGGTTTTGTGGTTATGTTAGCATTCACACAAAGTCGTCAAGGTCGATCTTGTCCCGCGGTTTTAATGTAGGATACCCGTTTAGTTAATTTCTTGTCAAAAGCATAATTGTGCTCGAACTTCAATTTTTTTTTTTCATGTACATTTCATGGAAATTTCTATCCAATTTTCTACAACACATTACAACAACTTTTATGTTAATTTTTTTTTTTTTAAAAAAAAAAACCTTTATCAAACAACCCCTTAGTCTCCATTAGATCCTGCATTTCACATAATAAATAGTTTTCTGCTGGAGTTTTTCCATGAAAAGAAATTTATACAAGCACTAGGCAATTGCTAAATTTATTTCTAAATTAAGCCTCCGTTGTAATGTATTCCATGAAATGTATGAATAATAATAAGTAATAGTTATGAATTTGTGATTCAAGCCTCGAAATTGAGTTCTTAAGCCTGTGTCTCAAACATGAATTCAGTTTCTTCTACTGTGTGAACACCAATCATATAAATGCACAAATTCCTATTTTATTTGTGAATGCAAATTAGTCAAGGAGAGTCTGCAAAATTTCTTTACTAAAGTAGGGTCGGAACGAAAAACTTCAAAATAAATAAATAAATAAATAAAATAATGATGATGATGATGATGAAATGAAAAAACAAAAAATCCTTAACAAAAGTAAAAGTATAATAGCCTTGGATATTAGGGTTTAGGGTTTGGCATTTGAGCCTTGAAAAAGTTAGATTTCAATTTATGAATGAATTAAATTCTAGGATTAGGGAGTTATAATTACACGTGCTATAAAGTAAAATAAAAACCCTAGAAGAAAGTGAGAGTAGAACCGAAAAGGAAAAGAAGGCATCAGCAAGAAAAGTCTATAATTCTCTGCAATGAAAAAGAAAGAAAGATAAAACTAAAGAGTGTTGATGGAGACTGCATCAGTACATATCGATATGTCACAAGATCCAAGAAAATTTAAAACCAAGGCATGCACAGTTGGGCTACACCCTTTAAAGTTGCAAAAGGTTTTTTCCAGTGGTCCTTGTATAAGGAAAAATAATGACAGAGAGAAGAACCCAATGAATTTGGAGATCAAAATTTTTTTTTTTTCTCCTTTTTATTGTGCCATAATATCTTTGTGATAAGAAAACGCCAACATATTATTAAGTATGTTTGGAAAGAAGAGGCGACTTGTGTCAATATTTCAAAAATGTACGGGGTATAGTAAGTGGGACGACAATCTGAATTTGAATTTGGAGGTATAAAACCTTTTTATGTTATATTCGTAAGGTGTATTAAGAAAAGAAGTTAAAATGATGTCCATCGTTGAGTTCGCTACGATATAATACTGCATATCACTAAACAAAGATACGAGCATGCATGTCATAAAGTTAACGAGCCTCTCTAAATTTCACCTATCTCCTTTTGAGTGTGTGTGGAAGAAAAATTCAAAAGCACTTCTTGAAGGACAAAAGCTGTTTTGATTAAATCAATGGATGTTTGGTCAAAGTTCAAGAGTTGACTAAAAAAATAACTTTTTATGCATGGGTTATGCTACAAGTACCCGGAGGTTTACACTCCGGGTTACTCGGCCCCACACCCTCCACTCACAATGGGGGGGCTCGGGGATTATTTTATTCACCTCGGGCTCCACCACATTGTGAGGGGAAGGTGGGGTCGGGTAACCCGGAGGGTAAATGGGTACATATATCATTTTCCTTTATGCATTTTTAGAGAAGCTCAAAATTTGAACTTATTCAAAAAGCTCTTCATCCGGCTTATACAATAAATTGAAATTTGTATTTAATGAGAATTTTCAATTAACGAACTTATCCTTGCCAATTTACTAAAATTTCAAATATATTGAAATTGTTTTACATGTCAATATAACATGAAATATTACATTAATTTGTATAATTTAAAGATTCTTTTTAAAATGTTTATAATATGTCTTTTATTATTATTATTTATCATTTTAAGTACGAATCTATTTGTTAAATTCTAACCGAAATTAATTTCAATAGATTTTATGGGATGGATGGGAAGGAACAGTGGCATAGCCAAGTGGTTGTCGTCTCTGTTGATGAGTGATAGTTGTTAGATTTTGATGGAATTGACAAACCCTAATATGAGAAATTAACTAGTGATTTCGAATTTGGATCTTTTAAGGAAAAACTTGTGCATGTTGCTAAAAAGAAGAGAGGAGTAAAAATTTTAATTTTGGAGAAAGTAAAAAAAAAAAAAAAAAAAATTCTAAAATTTTGTGGGTCAATGGATCTCAAATAATAACACCATGTGGTTCGGCTGCTAGGACGAAAAATAAATGTTATTTATGAATAAATTATTAAAGTTTAGTCAACTACATATGTAATAAGCAATTTTAAAGTTATATTTTCAAACTATCAATTTAATATTCACAAGAATATTTAGTTTGACAAAAGAAACATACATTATGGCCCTGTTTGAGCCATATTTTTTCCTCACTAAAATGAAAAATATAATTATTATTCATCACATCATTTAAATTCAAATTTTCTATCTCTTGTGTGGATCTCAATAACAACTATATTTTTCATTCTCATTTTTTTAAAAGTTGGCTCAAACAGGCCCTATAATATTTCAACAACGTACATATTGAGAGAGAGAGAGAGAGAGAGAATTGTCACCGGAATACACTTGGCAATTTTTTATTCGATAATAGGGAAAAAAAAAAAAAGCAGACCAACCAAATGCGATAGTATCCGGTGAAATTCTAACAGCTCTACTTCCATACAAACAGATAAATCCATAATACTTTCACGATCTCAATCTTACATTAATTAGCACTTATTTCCAAATACTCGTCTTTGCCATCAACAGCTGAGCTGAGCCGATTATAAATCTTGCATATATATATATATATATAGCAACCGAGCTTCCATCTTTCTTTTGTAGATATCATAACTAACGTTTCTCAACTTTAACTATGAGACAGACAGGATGCTCTTATGTATTTTAACTAATTAGCATTGTTCCGTCCATCTTTCAAAGTTTTTGTTGGATTTATTTTCGCTAAGCTCTAAATTTTATTTTCGTGCACAAGCATGTTTGGAAAGTGTCTGTCCACCGTTTAAATTATAAATAAATGGAAATGAGTGGTAAATAATTAAATACTATTAGGATCCGTTTGATTGCAAGAATTAAATTGGGACGAAAAGAAAATGAATTTCAGGGAATTGAATTGTTTAGAACTTATTTTACTAGGAATTGTCAATTAATTATGTTTCCATTTGATTGCACGAATGAAATTTGGTGGAAAGAAAATAAATTTCAGGGAATTGAATTGTTTAAAACTTGTTTTACTGGGAATTGTCAATTAATTGTGTTTGATTGATATAATTTTTCACTTGAAAAATATTGAAATTTTGAATCTTTTGATATTCGTTTGGCTTTATTTTCCATGAAAATTATCCATCAAAGGGGTAAAATTTGTTACAATTGGGAATAAAATTTGTTTCCATTGCAAAAAAAAAAAAAGGGAAAATGTTGCCTAGAAAATGATTTTCCACCAAAGTGGTGGGAAATTTTTTTCCTCAAAAACCAAGAAAAATGACCAAAAGGGGGGTTGGATGGAGAACCATTTGCCAAGAAAATTTTGCCTATCAAACAAGCAAAAACGTGAAAAATGAAAAATTAATTCCTAATTCCATGTAAAAGAAATACTATCAAACAGGACCTTAGTTAGTTTCTCAAATTGTACGAATAAAAATAAACCAAACAAAACATGTAAAAGAAGTGATAAAAATTTCAAATTATCAATTTTGAATTTACTATGACTAAAGTTTACTATGTCTTTATTTCAAGGTGGAAGTGAAAATTTACTTCGTAGATACACATTAAGGAATAAAAGTTCTCGTTGATCTAAACCTAAAATTTACTAGGAAACTCGTACTTTTGGTCTGCAATCTAAGTTGATTATCATTAATTTTTTGAATAAAAGCAAGAGGATGTTGGAATCAACTTTCACTTTCGTGTCGATCTAAACCTAAAATTAAAGGAGAAACTCAATACTTTTGGTCTACGATCTAAGTTGATTATCATTAATTTGTGAAAAAGAGCAAGAGTATGTCGATATCAACTTTCACTTTCATGGCGATCATCAAGAAGAGAACTACAATCCCATCTTGTTTTGGTGTCTTCTTAACAATGCGATGTCTCACTCTTCCTTCTTGCAAAACTCATCCCAATCGTCAACTTCCTTTACCTTTACAAAACTAAGAAAGTAAACAAGAGAAAGGGGAGTATTTATATTGATAAACCTCTTCCCTCTACTTCAAGGGGACTCCTAGAAGGCATTGAAAGAGATAGAAGGTCCCCTCTACTTCAAGGGGACTCGAAGAAGGCACTGAAAGAGAGTGTGAAACATCTAAATTTTTGTTAAATTATCACTTGACCTTTGTAAAAAACATCTCACTTGAAATTTCATAAAATATTTCAAGATAGAAAACAAATCTCAACTTCATAAAGTTCGACATGAAAGAGCTACATAGAGTTTAACTGACTGTATTGAGTTCCAAAATAGATTTAGGGTCCGTTTGATTGCAAGGGTGAAAAATGGGTGGAAAGAAAATAAATTCCAGAGAAAGTAATTACCTAAAAATTGTTTTCCAGAGAATTGTTAA
>CAIGRS010038329.1:0-11317 GCA_903798395.1 Fraxinus floribunda | reverse complement strand
GGATATAAATTTAAGAGAAGAAATTTGTACTCTCAAAACTCAATTTTTATGATTCAAATTTTTTGTGATGATGGAATACTAAAAATGAGGAATATTTTTTATACTACATTTCGTACATAAGAATTAATTGCTAATACATGAATTTAAACGCCCATTAAAATTCTTAGATACATGAATATAAATAAATTCATCTATAATAACTCTAGATTCATGTATATCAAAACTCATTGAATTTAGATTAATGTAATATTAATTAATTGAGAACTAATAGGAAATTCATACATGACAAGAATTTTGTAATATTTATTACATAATGGAAAACGAAAGGTAAGGTATTATTGAAATAATTAAATTGTAGTAGGATTAAAATCGTTTAAAAAATGATTCTCACTTGATNTAATGTAATATTAATTAATTGAGAACTAATAGGAAATTCATACATGACAAGAATTTTGTAATATTTATTACATAATGGAAAACGAAAGGTAAGGTATTATTGAAATAATTAAATTGTAGTAGGATTAAAATCGTTTAAAAAATGATTCTCACTTTGATTTGATATTTAATATATTATAGATGTTTTGTTAAAAAAATGTGAAAAAATTTTGGGTTTACATATAGAATATTTTATTGTGTGAATGTATAATTGAAAATAAGTGCCTGTTTGAGCTCCATTATTTCCAAGAGTAATTATATATATATATATTTTTATGGAAAATGTGCTGTTAAAAAAGAAAGATTTTTTTTTTTTTTTTTAGATTGATGTGTAATTTTATTTTATTAAAGAATGTGTGAAAAAAAAGGGAAAAAATGAATTTTAATTTAATGAGAGATCAAACATGAACTAAATATATTGAAAAAAGAATTTTTGAACAATGTTCGTGATATTTGAACGGTAGATATCAAAATCCACATTAACTTTTGCACTGAGTGACCAAAATTTTGAAATTCAGATAGATTCATGGGTCCCGTAACTATTTCGAGCTGTGAGTTGGACCTTTTAAAGTTGTACGGACGTAATAAAATAATTGGATAGTTAATAGTTTTCATTGCAATGACATTTTTCTTCACACAATTCACTGCCATTATTTTGGATATAATGACGAAATTGACAATACGTCATGTCAGATTGTAACGTTAAGTCATATAATTATCCGAATTTAGACCAAGCAACACCATTTTCATGGGACCCACATCCCAAAATTTAGGTATCCATGCACCTACATTTCAAACACTTGACCTCTTTCTTGTTTTTTATCGTACATGAATTAGAGTTGTATTTTAAGGTGAATTAGACTTTTAAGGTGGACTACCTCCCAACTTGTCTATCGAGTAGTTCAAACATAAATCGTTCAAATTAATCTTGTTCATACTCAGTTATACGAGTTATAATCAAGATGAATAAAGTGAAGTATCTTGCAGTAATTTCTTGTCGATAAAAAATGAAAAAGGTGCATGCTTGTTAAGCAGAAATTCGTACAAAAAGTTCAAAGTTTGAGCAAAACAGTTCCACTTGCTGCTCGCTAAAGCTCGCTATCTGTGCCAGCTTATGGCTAAAGAGTAGGAGCATAAACGCCATTCACTGAGCAACAACATATAAGGACATATGGCATTATCGAGAATGAAATAGTAAGCCTGAACATCAACACATCACGAAAGAGGTGTCAAAGATGATCACAACCGTGGCTGGATTCCTCTTTTCGTTCTTCTCTCACAGCATGTCAAAGTTACGAGATGGTTTAGCAGGATATCGAGGATCTATCAACCATAGTACAAAGAACGAACTAGATATTTCATTCTAATACTTCGTACCATCTAATACTATGTATTAAACATTCACGCCGTGCCTTGTTTCCCAACAAATAAATCCACAATCTCTCAAACTGAAAGCTTATTTTGAAAAGCTAAGCATTGAAGTACAACTTGTAACTACTGAAACTATAAAGTCATAAATTTCACAAATCAAACTAAAAGTACACACAAGTTACAACCATTTCCGGATCTTCAGTTCCAACTGTGACATATAATTACACTCGCGGGCAGCTGATCAAACCTTTTTCTTAACCCAGCTATGGATCGCTTTTAAGTTTCCTTCTAGGGCTGCAACGAGGGAGTTCAACTCGCCGATCCCATATCGGAAGTAAAAACATTTGGCACTCCAAGGACAAAAACATAGATGCTTTGCATGACGTAGACAAGCATATCTATTTGGGGAACACGAACAACACATGGAAGATAGGTATAAATCGTAAAAGCATATGCTGCACTCCCTTTTAGTAGCAGCCACCGAGTCATCCTCAAACTCTCTTGAAAGCAGCCTATTATTGCAAAGGTGTTCCCTCCTAATGCTTTCCAGCTTAACACGCGACTAAAAAAATAAAAAGGAAAAGGAGAAAAATTTCAAACTAATCTGTATGTAGTAATGTAAATACAATTTTGACTCAATTAGAAGGCACAAAAATAAAAGTCTATCATGGTCCCAAAAAAATAAAAATAAAAATAAAATTAACCACCAACAGCTCTCTAAACACATGCAGTTCATATTATATCGAGAGAACATACCTAAGACAGGAAGATACACCATTCATGCCATCAAATAAAAATTCAAAATACTTCTTAAACTTTGTCCTTCCAATTTAGTTTAATTAGAGCCGACTAAATCTCTAAACTTAGACCATCAGGGCAACTCGAATGTCCAAGCAGGTGCAGTACAGAACTGCACAGAACTTGGTGGAGTTGTATCTTAAAAACATATTTCCGTAAATTTTATACAAGAAACTAAATGTAATATATCAAATATCCATTACACAGGTACTTGAACACCAGTCAAATTTCAGGTGCAAATTGCTGAAGAACTCAAAAGCTCTATGCATAGACTGTTCTTTTTATAAAGGTGTAGAGGGTGATGATCATGCCATCTTTCCCCGGCCCACGTACTATATGTTTGCTGCATTTCTCATGCCAAACATAATAACTCTCTATGTTCACTCAGTGACATTTCCAACAATTACACACTTCAGTTTTGCCTGAAATTATCCCAACTTAACACGATTCAAACCTTTGGACGTGAATTGTTTAGTTAAAATTCCATATGAATAATTATTAACACATTTATATATGCCTTGTCAGAACGCTCATTAAATTTGACCGAGCTTTATGAATCTCCTGTCTCTAATACACATTTACCTCTCTTTACAGTTCTCATCTCCCTCGCATCTCTTTTCTTCTCATAGTACCCTAACAGATGACGGAATAATCTTTGCATGTTAATTTTTTCAGTTGAAACACACTGTATAATTATTAATTTGAAATGACACATTTATACATGTCCTACAAGCAAGCTTGCTCAGGACCAGTGACTAGGCAGTCTCGTATCTTTTGTTCTTACTTTTTCACATGACTAATCTTACCCATCTAAGAGAGCTTAACAAATAACAAACAAGAATCTTACAAGGGCAGTCAACACGAGAACGTCATGCAAAAAATGATATCAATTGATATGGGCATCCCATGCAAGGACTACCAGTTATTAGTAATATCACGAAATTAACAGCATACCTTTAGTGCTTTTACTAAGATCCCATCCTTTTCACAGACACTTTTCCAGAGTTGATGATTAATATTTTCTTTTTTTAATGCAATAGATTCCCACAGTACTACTGCAGCTGCCTTGGCTGCTCCCAGCAACAGTTTATCATGTGAAATAGACGTCTTCCTATACTGTCCACTGTATATTTCTGCAATGTACTGGCCATGAGGTAACCAGTCAAAAGGAGCGAAATGTGCTGATTCTGAACAATTGAAACCACAATCAAATTCTGAATGGTATGCTCCAGGGAAGATGACAATAAATTCCAAGGGATTCTGCACACAACGATATACAGGTATGCCCTCAGACATCAGAGTAGAGGGAGAAAGTTGAGTGACCTGCAACAGGTGCGCAAGACATAAACAGAAGTGAGCACGGCCATTTGTGGTCTTCAACATTGATCACAAAACTTCATTTCAAAACAAAAGCACTTCCCAATAAAATTATATATAATGATCCAGCAAATTTAAAAAAAAAAAAAAAGGCAATAGAAAGTTATAATATTGAACACTAAACTGTGGTGAGAATATAACAATCAGGAATGTACAAAGCATAGACAGTTTAGACATTTATTCGACTGCTAAACGAAGAACACCAGAATTTCAATTAGTAATTAACATTACAATGAAAAACTATCTATGAACCTGTTAGCAGAAAAATAGATATATAAAGACGGAACCTTCCCACCCTCCGAACAAATGCGCCCCCCAACCAAAGAAAGGCAAATAGAGAAGTAAAAGAGGAAGGGAGAAAGAAAAAAAATTACAGTCAGCAACATGGACAATTTCACAATTCAGCTACAGTGAGACATTCCTGCTTTAAGTAATCTTGAAATTCTTGGAAAAATAATACGTGTGAATGTTTTTGCATCAAACCTTGTCAACCAGTCAAAATGAAATGGGATGAGCAGAAAAGTGTGTATAAGCAAGCATCATTATTATTTACTTATTTGACCAATTTCCTAAGAAAACAAACCAGAAACCCAATAGCTTTGACCTGCTATGTAGTTCTATTACAACTTATCCATCTTCACAGAAGATATAAAAATTAAGTAAATTTAACTTTAGAAAGCATTAAAATCATAGAGATGAAGAAAAGTATCACTGAATGAAATTGACACCATACTCCTCTCACTGTTTAAAATTGTACTCCAGCTTAATACTTGTGATTGTAAAAGCAAGTAGGAAAAAGACATTCTCACCTCTGTTTCTATTTTCCATTACAGTTAAAAAAAAAAAAAAAAAACTTATCCATGTCCATAGAAAAGCAGTTAATATCAGAAGTAGTATATAATTCTCCCATATCATAAGAACAACACATCTGTTTAGACTATTTTAATTCAAAGCAGTGAACACAAGAATCAGGAAATTCTGGATATAGTGCTTGTTTGATAAAACTTCGCTAAAATGTTATCAACTTTTCAACCACGCATTTCATTAACTTTAATCAAAATCTGCTATTACTTTTATCAAAAGCTTCGTCACATTAGCTTACGGAATTTCTGACAGCTACTCTGATTATCATCTGTAATAACAAAATGAGAATGATCAACTGATTTACAATAGAGGTGGGCCAGGTGGCATTGAATGCATCGCCATTTAATTTCACTCAACCTCTGTAAGTTAGAATGACAGATAAAAGAAAAATATTACTTACAAGTTCATGGAGCAACTCAGGATGCTCTGATAGGCATATCTGGGGAAACTGTTTTTTTACAACTTCAACAAACTTGAAGCAGTATCTTCCTGGGATTCCATAACATACTTTAGGGGAACCCAAATGCATGTAACGTAATGTGTACAAGTGGTGCTCCTCAGTTCTCTGTTTCTCCATGAAATCAAACAGAAAACTTTGTAAAGGAAATTAACGATGTCATTCTTTTCCTACAGCATAGTGTAAAAAAATTGCTGCAGGAATTAAATTGATTCATAAAGAATGTCAACAAGCCCATGAAGTTAGAGTATAAAAAAGACCTTACCCAACAATGTGATGCAAAGCACATCCCCATGGACAGCTGAGGGACTAAGATGGCAGAATTATCGCAGCTTTCAAATGATAGAAGAGAACCAGGAAGCTTGGGGATATTATTCAAGTTCCAATTAGATTCCACATATTTAGAACACTCAGGCATTTCTGCTGCACTAGGTTTTACAGGAAACCCACTTCTCAAGGCTTGAGCTTTCGAATTAGTACCACAAAGCACCTAAGCATTGAATCCACACAATGACATAAACTAATGATCAGAAACATAAATACAACAAATGAACAAAATAATTGCACTTTTCAACGAGATATAACCTCTATTTCTTCACTCGGATTCTCAATTATCCGCCAATATTCACCCTCTATGCTTAGCAGTGATGGTTCATGCTGCTCTAGGACAGCAATTGAGTTTACATTTGGATCTGTAACCATGTCAGTCTTGCGAAAGTATTGCCTCTTGAATTCATCAGCATGCTTTTTAAAACTTTCCAGCGTGAACTTTGGCCCAGATTCAAAATCAGAGCTTACAGTAAAGCATTTAGCTTCATCAGTGTCTGCAGAAGACTCGAGATCCCCACTCAAAACTTTGGGCCTTTTAGCTTCCATCTTCTGATGAAACCTACATGGTTTTCTCTTTGAAGACAAATGGTGAAGCCCATCAATCTGTTGTATAAAAGTGTCAATTTTATGTGTTTCCCATGTCATCTTCTCTTTAAGAAGGCAAGGTGGGTGCCAGGAAGGAGGAGGAACAATGCGGCATATCCCAAAATTCTCTCCTTTTGAACGTATCTCTGCAATATATTTCAACATGTCCTCAAACTCCTGCAATAATATTTGAGTTCATGCAGATTGCAAATTATTTACCAGCCAAAGCTTTCTGCATTGAAGAAGAAATATTGGATGATAACAAAGAGGCGGGAAAAATGGATAGGGGGAAGAAATACCCCTTCAGTAGGATGAAATACTGGAGCATCTTCAAGTACAGGCAAGCGTGACTCTTCAGGACGCCACCTAGCGATAACCTTCAACAAGTTTCTTAAACATCAAACAAGGTTGAAACATGTGAAACCGGTTAATGATACTTCATTGTTAGAATGAAATACAAACAAAACCAACCTTCTGACAATCATGGCAAGTTGGACATCCCCGAATCACTCCTTTTGGAAGATGAACTCTTGATGGGAAATTCTGGAGATGATAACCAGATCATTAGTCATGACTGACAACCTAAACTAATAAAGTGGGAAACATAAGCATATATCCAGAAAAAAATTCCAACACAATGACTAGATGCAAGAGTAGCCAATTTTTTCCATGAGTTCATCACTGGAGAGCAGAACACTTCAAAAAATAATGCTTTAATTATGCCAGAATTATTTGCAAATTGCAAACGACAACAACCAACCAATGCAAATAGCAGCTAAGTTTTCCCAGACCAACAGGTTAAGTGTTTACTACAGCTATAGAAACTAATGAAGCTCTCCTCACACCCAAAAGAGCAGAAGTTCTACGAGTCTATCAGGTTAAACCTAGTTTTAATTCTATCTTATTGGCTTTGTAGGATGAGGAAGCAATCTAGTATAAAAGCCAATTTTGACATTTTTCTAGAAGTACCCTAGGATTTACAGAATAACAAAGAAAAACCCTCGTCAGTTACTAGCATTTGCTATAAGATAATAATCCCTTCCTTCCACATCAGAACAAGGCATACAGCCAAATTTTCTTGGCTCAAATGAGCCTACTCAGGAAAATATAATCCGAACATGCCTATCTTGGTATGCTCTCCAACAGTATAGCAAGTAAATCCTAAGAAACTTATAAGACCACATCAATAATAATAAAAATACGACAATTTTCATCAGTGTACAGGGAAAGAGAGAACTTCACAGTTATACATTTCAACAAAAGTTAAAGAGAAGACAATGTGAAATAAAACAAAAAGGACCCTGCCAAGTTCAGAGTCACATTTCTCTGAAACACGATCAAATTGGTCGTGAAGTATCCATGGTCTGTGCCTGAATGAAGTCTTGAAGTTTTCAATGTCTGAATTGTTAAGAAGAGAATCCATCTTGTTTGGCTCTGGTTTAAACTCTCTGCCAACAACCGTTAAATTAGTAGCTTCCCCACTATCTGCCACCTTCTTTAATGTAAAGGATGTTCGTGACGCAAAACCAGGTGGAACTGAGAGGGTTTTTGCATTGTCATAGCTAGCGCAAGGTACTCCGCCTTTCGTACTCATCAGCCCTGTAACTGACAAAAAGAATAAAGTCATATATGTTTTGAAGGAAGATTGTAACCAGAAGACTTGTACATGAAAGATTATTATCTCGCGCCCTAGCATTAGCTCAAACAAATTTTATTGTCCTGTTTGCCTGTTGTCCTGCTATTAAAAAGAAAAAAGACTGCCTTCAATAGACGGGAGAGGATATAGTGATTTATAGTTTTCTCTATATTACAGTTTTTCCCCAACTATTGTCACCCTATTTGGGCTGTTTTTTCTAAAACTGGAACGCACTATTTTAAACACAAACTCTAGACACTGATAAAAGAAAGAAACGTTGATGAGAGAAGGAAAAAAAATGGAGGCAGCATAATAAGCCTCATATAGCTAAAGTAATAAGAAATTCCTCTTTCAAAAGAAATTGCAACTTTTCAGCAACAAGCCATTGGCCAATTCCAGGAATCATCCAACACGTAATCTTCACCATTTCCTTTCTTTCTAATGTTTTCATGTTCTCTGTGTGTTTTTGTTTTGTTTTCTCTAGATTTCTTTCTTCCAAAGTCAAGGCAAGCAACATTGTTTAACAGATGATCAGTTGTTTCAATTTGTTTGGGTACTTTTAGTTCTAGTATTAGTTTACCATTCTTGTTATGTGTTTACTACTTAATTAATTTATTGTTTCCTGTCAATGAGAACCGAAGATATTGTCATCCATCATTCTGTTGGAGTCAGAGACACATTAATTTTTGTGGGATCGTCAAATAAGATCAATTTCGTCAATGGCCAACACCGACTTCAAGAATATTTTTTGGAATTTTCATCAGAAACTTTCTGTTTGTAATAAATATAACCAATAGAAATATTGTCATCGGTGACGGAATTTTCTGCCAGTTATGTCAAGTGGTTTAGTGATGTTAGTTTACTTCTTTGTCTTAGTTTTACCTTTAGTTGTTTGTTTTTTCACTTTTTCTAAATGTTGATTGAGTGAATTGTTTCTTTTGGAGGATACGTTGAGTGTTTCAAAGGTTAAGTTGTGGTTGGAAATATCCGTTGTGAAGTATTATTGTAGTTCTAGCTTTTTTTCTTCTTCCTTAAATGATAAGAGTGTTCTTTAAACATAAATATCATTTTGTTCATTTAAAATGCTCATTGTTATTATTATTTTTAATAAAAACCCCAGGTCCCCAAATTGCTTGAATACATTTGTGGGTATAGATGAAAGTGATAGGCCACCTATCAAGTATACCTATGCTAGAAGAAACAAAAAGGATTGAGAGGCAACTAGAAGATGGGACAGCAACAGAAATCTGTTACAAGGGCAAGTGGGGGTTTATTGTAGTTCTAGCTTTTTTTCTTCTTCCTTAAATGATAAGAGTGTTCTTTAAACATAAATATCATTTTGTTCATTTAAAATGCTCATTGTTATTATTATTTTTAATAAAAACCCAAGGTCCCCAAATTGCTTGAATACATTTGTGGGTATAGATGAAAGTGATAGGCCACCTATCAAGTATACCTATGCTAGAAGAAACAAAAAGGATTGAGAGGCAACTAGAAGATGGGGCAGCAACAGAAATCTGTTACAAGGGCAAGTGGGGGGGAAATTAGTTAGGAAATCCTTATAAATAGATGTAGAAGGGAGGGTAGAAAGGAGGCTTTTATTGAGTGAGTAGGGAGACTTTAGGAGAGTTTTAGCCCTCTCGAATGACTATTTGTTATTTCCTTTCTTGCTGTAATTTCTTTTAATTCAATAAATATATTGTTGTTCCTTTGATTCTTACACAAATCTGCCCCTTTTTTCCAGTTAGAACCTTATCAAAAAGCAAGATGAATGGTTCTAAAAGCAAGATGAACAACACGTTAACACCATGATTTATTATTAGTTATCTTCTTTCCATTTTACCATTCACCAATGCATTCATATAAAGGACATCATCCAGTTACGTTAATATGATCTAAACCTAAAATTTTGACATATCATAATCTTTCCTTCTAAAATTTGACGTATAAAGGACATCATCCAATTCATTTCCCTCTCTAGTTTGGTATATATAAAGAGTTAAATACAGTGAATTGCTTCCTCATTTGGTTTGTTTCTTTGGTTCAGGTTTTCCCTAAATACCACTGCTCAGTTGGACCACTTTCACTAGATCTAAAACCGTGCATATTTTCTCAACAAAATCTTCACCATGCTCACATTATTTAGAGTGCCAGTCGTGCTCAATTTCTGTATAAATCTATCACGCTAATCTTCAAATTACAAGAGTATTAACAAATTGAGCATGGAGAATATACCTGGAAAACAAGATAGAACCCCTTTTCGGATGGATGATATTGAATCTGACTGGAAAGTAAAATGAATTTCCACACCAAATTATTACGAATTTACATTTTCTTAAAACCCTTGCTTATTTTATATATATATATATATAAATACTACTTTTCTATTGGCTTCATTAAATTAAGCTATTTATAGACTTGATCTTCTTAAAATTAGGGCCGTTAATTTAGATTGTACGGATAGCATGATTGTTTGCTCATTGACCCCCAATTTAGAGCATGTATCTATGACATTGTGGATTCAGAATAAAATTTATAGAATTCATAGTACTAAACTCAGTACTTTTTAAGGAAGTCAACAATTGTAATCGAACTCGTCGACAATTGTAATCGAACTTGTTTGACAGCTGAAACTTGAAGATCGGGTTTGAATTCGATTTGAGTAAAAATGATTTGAACTTTTTTTTTTGCCCGAACCAAACTTTTGCTCGACCAAAATAATTAGACTCGACTGGAGCTTTCAGTTCGAGCCTTGTCAAGTTGAGCCGGCTCACGAATTTCTTTATATATGTGTGTGTGTGTGTGTGTGTGTAGGCAACTGTCTGGATTTAATTTCTTAACTTTTTTTCCTTTTAAGGTTCGAATCGTCACACGCCGAAAATAGCCATTGACATGAGTCGGCCCGTGTAACTCATTGAGCCACGCGGACTAGCCTGGGCTTGGGCTAACGCCCCAAAATGGGGCTCGACCCGACCCAACCAACAAGCCGTGTCAAGCCGACGAGCGAAATTGACACTCCTAGTACTTTTTGCTCAATTTGTATATTCAGAATTCATTTATTTAGTCCATATTTGATAGTCATTTTCTTGTTGTGTAAAATAAGTTTTTGAACAATAAATTATTGAAAAATTCGTAATTAAAAAGTAAGAAAAATTTGAATTTACGTTAAAAATATTTTATTGTTATAATGTATAATTGAAAATCAATATGAGGGGAAAAAAATAACCTTGAAAAATGATAGTCAAAAAAGGCTTAATATACATGTCAATTAGATAGTGCCATGGAGTACCAATATTGCATAAAGGACAACGCAAGAACCTAAATACGCTCTCAATCTAAAGAAATTTAACGTGCTTGGCTCTCCCTTCTTAAATCGTTTTTAACCACACATTTTATAAACTCACAACTTTTATTAACTTTTCAAACATATATTTATCAGCTTTTAATTGGAAGGAGATTCAACA
>CAIGRS010038307.1:0-15736 GCA_903798395.1 Fraxinus floribunda | reverse complement strand
AAATTATGGATTATGATTTTATATTTAGGGTATGTTTGTTACGGATTCTCTAATTCTACAGTAAATCAATTCTCATTTTCAACCACACATTCTTCAATAAAATAATATTTTACATCACATCAATAATTCTTTTTTTCTTTTTCAACCACATATTTCCCATCATATCACTATTCAAAATCAATTCTTCCTCCAAAGAATCCCTACCAAACAAGCTCTTAATAATCTAAGATAATTTTTATATTTAAACTTAATCGACAATATATTTATTATTATCACATTGTAAATTTTCGTAAAAAAATTTAAATCAATCCAAATGGATATTCATATCGTGAAATATCGAATCAAATATTGTAGAAAAAATAAAGTTCGAAAAAAGAACATTGAAATGTGGTTGAGATTGAAAAGAAACATAAACAATCACGACTTTACGTGTCATAATTAATGTAAAATTATTTTTGATATCTATACTTTATCGACCATATATTTATCATGGTCGCACTTCAACATTTTCAACAAATTTTAAATCGTTTAAAATGCATATTTGTAACTTAAAATACCAAATCAAACGTTAAATAAAAAAAAACGGCTTAGCCGAACCGAGCCGAGCCAAGCCGAGCCATCGGCTTATGAATAGTGCCAACACAAAGTGGCTTTTTTATTAATGTAGGATTAGTGAAATTTTGAGAAGATTATAACAGTCAATATAGCATGAAGTTAAATTACAGGCCACAGTTCAAAGGCTGATATAACATTGAAACATAGATGTGGGTAAAATATTCAAATCTATTACTTAAACTAAATGGCTGACAAATTTAGATGCAGACTCCCGTATAAGAAAATGAATAAAGGTTCCAGACCACAACGAAAAGAAAGTTGAGAGCATCTCAAAACCACAGAACTCATTAGAATATAATAAACAAAGAGTAATACATTTCATAAAATGGATGAATCATTCCTGGTTAACTGAAAATATAACGCCCGCTTGCATACCTGTGATCAACCTCATAAAAGTCTGTCTTGCCATCAGTAGCAGGCCGAAGAGAAATTCCAGACAAAGATGTAGCACCATGAGCAGAAAACTTCACATAACCAACAACCTCAAGATCTTCCTCACCATCATCGCCAATATCCACAGGCATCCTTGCCCTCAACCTACCAGGATTACCCTTCAAAGGAATCTCATCAATATGCCATTTCAATTCTCTCTCAGACCTGTTCAAGACTGCTTTCGGTGATACTTTCAATAAAGATGGGTCTACAGGTAGTTTCAGGACAAATGTGACATCATTTAAGGGTGCTGGTAAATCTGGATTGGACACATACTGGATCATCACAGAAAGCAAAGTCCCACTAAGACGTTTGATAAGTCGCACCCTCAAAGGCAATGGAGTCTGTCGGGGTAAAAAGCTATATTTGATAATTGGTATAGGTTCCTCTGAAGGTGCAGTCCTCACATGAAACAGACCATTTCCAAGGCTGCTCACTCGGGAGCTTTGCATGACAAACCTCTTAACGTCACTTGTACCTTCAACCTTAAATGAAAATTCTGTCTCTTTATCATCTGAAGAAGATTTTGGTGGCACAGTTCGCAAGTAAACCACGCCCATTAACCCAACTCTAGCAAGCAAAGATTCCCAAAACTCGGTATTAATCTCTTCCACGATATACATCTCCGGACCCTTCATTTCAGTTTTCTTCACCAAAATATCTTCAATTTTATCCCCAGCACCTTTAGCCACAGTAGCTACTGGTGGCTCACTAGCCTCCAGCAATTCAAGCCCACCAAGCCCCTGGTCCTTCTTAACCTTCTTAGGCCCAACAAACTCCGAAGCATCCAATCCACCACCCCAAGCATCATTAATACCCTCAAAATCCTCTGGCAACGTCGACCCATCAATTCCAAACTCAATCCCACCATAATTCCCTTCAAACCCTTCTACACCTATATGTGTTGACTCAGTAGCTGCAGCCGGAGGCAACGAGGTCACCTCAAGCCCTGCCAACGCCTTGCTCACATCAGAAACACCTGCATCCTTGTCCTTCTTAAACCCATCCATCAGCATTTCCTCTGGCTTATTTAGCCTATCACTGGCTGCAAATGGATCCTTCTCTCCCTCATCTTCCTCAACCTTATTCTGCTCCTTTTCTTCACTCTGCTGGAAAAGCCCTATTGTCGCCGCAGCAACCTCATCCCCAGCCTCCAACGTCTCAGAAGGCAACTCAAATGAAGCCTTCGAGAACAACTCCATGCCCGCTTCATGATCCACAGCATTGGGCTCCACATTGGCCCAACTATCAGCCCCCCGAATCTTAGTCTCGGTGTGGACTGCAGAATGCACCATTTTTGCTATCCCATCCCCATGCATCGATGCCAGCATTGCTGCGAGCCTAATATTACTAACACCCCGCAAAACAATGTCTAATGCCATGTAAATCTCCACATACTTTCTCCCCAGTTTTTCAGGGGTGACATCCACCCCACGACAGGCAGTTACAATCACACTAACAGCTTGATTAACTATATTAATGCATTCAAACACATTGTTGTTGAAATCATCAATGGTGGTAACAGCAAGCACATAAATAGAGTTAACAAGGCGGTAGACAACCCGATAACGTGACTCAACACCAACAATTACCTGACCAGACGAGGCCGCTAAAGGGTCATCACCAAGCGAGTCTGATGGACCTGTAGTGATTGAATCAGTGGTGCTGGAATTTGCGGCGGCGACGGTCGGGTGGTGGGTTTTGGAGGAGAAAGAGTGGCGGGTTTGGCGGAAGGAGGATACAGCCATCAGAGCACGGGAAGGCGGAAACCATTCACGGGTTTGGACGAGGACGTCGGGCCCATTACTGGGTTGGAGTGAAAGAGCGAGACAGGACATCTGGGTTTGGTTGTTCTTTGTTTCAGATTCTCAGATCTGGGTGTTTTCCTTGGGCGACGATATTTTGATTAGCAGATAGTGGATCGCAATTGTGTGTGTGGTGGGTGGGTTGGAGATAGGGGTGTAGATTTCAGTATCGCTTCTGAGATCGGAGCAGAGTAAAGAACCTTGAGATCGGAGCAGAGTCAAGAACCTGGAGATTGATCAGTATACAATCTTTAAGGCACATGGTACAACCATACGAACTTCTCTCTTCTTACAGTTTTTACGTTTGAAAAGGAAAAGTAGCATCAGAGGTCCCCAAATGTTTTTGTATGTTGCACCTTGGTCCCCATTCTTAAACACACAGCATTTACAATTTTTACATCCTCAATCTTTCATTTTATTAGCACTTGGAACCTTCTTGGCAATTTTACCATTACCTCAAGGACACGTTCGGCAAGCCATATTAGACCGGATTGGTTACAGTTCATATAATCGAGATGTCTTGCACCAATTAACAAGATTGAGGCCATCCCACTAGAACATGTTGAGGAGAGAAAAAGACTCAAAATTAACATGATATGGTAGAATTGCACAAGATATGGATAAGTTCAGCAAATGTAGCAGTGAATGGAATGTTTGTTTGATCAGCTTCAAATTTATTGCAGTCTAATAGTCAAAGCACATTGCAAACATCAAGTTGTAAAGCTAAACCCGGGTGCTAAATTATGGGATACAGCCACATGGAAAAGTGATATTATTCGTCCAATTCGTAAATGGTCGACTGGGTCAAAGTATCCGATTGCATCGCATGACAAGATACAAAAATGAACTGACTTCTTCACCTACAATGTCATGCAAAGAAGATAAGTAAAACACTGTTAATTTGCTAAGAGCAACAGTCAAACCATCAAAACTTACTGAAGTAGTTCAAATTCAGAGGAGAAAAATGAGTTTATGAAAGACTCACTGGTTTTAAGCACACCAAATCATAGCTGTGCTACACTGTATGTTTGTGCAACTCCGATTCTAATAACTTGCTGCCAGTGTAACATGAAGTTAAAATTGAGGAGAAGATCCTCCTTTGTAAAGCTTTGAACTCCAATGCAAGCTTTACATCCCACTGGGGTGTTCCCCTACAAGACGAAAGAACATTTCTTCAAAATGTTCTTCAAGGATTGAAGATTGATCCAGTAATGTACAGACAGTTGTTACCTGTCATCCAGTGTTGCTTCACCAAGGGCTTCCATCATACCTTCAAAGGTAGAGCAAAGATCTCCAAGTACTTCTAGTTCAATTTCTAAGTTTTCCCGTGTCTGCAAATAGTCATATAGAGGAGTTAAGAATAGAAAGTTTACAGATGTATTAGGCAGATGGCCACTAGCCATTGAAACCAAAAAACTTTCCAGATATTTGAAGAATAAGCATTAAAAAAATTACGGGAGTATTTGACTCCCACGTTGGAGTCCGAGCTGCGCGGAGACAATTCAATAAAGGTCGTGGCAACCCATAATTAAAGATCGCATGGTTCTTTGAGAACCAGGTTCCCCGAACCATGTGAGTGTTCCATTCACAAGCTGCCCCTCCGTCCTCACAATCTTCATCTTGTGGAACATCAATATCTGTAACAGAAATCAAAAAATAATTACTTGCAACATTAAAGGATATGAACCAATAAACGAAATGGAACTAAGCGAGATCCAGGGGCAGGTTGCACATCAAACTGATGTATATACATCCATGTAGAAGAACCTGCAAAATTATCAGGATTAAGTATATGAGAGGATAATATAGAGAAGTACCAAGTGGAATAACATCGTGGGGATTGTCTCCTTGAGTGAAGAAACCGTAGAAGGTTACCAAATGAGAACTAGAGAAGTTCCCATAACTAAGAAAGCATTGTTCTCCAGCATTGCATGGTCTTGACAACGGGAATTTTAAAGAATTCGTAGTAGAATCTATTCGACCATAGTGCATTATGTGTGGGCACATCTATCAACGAGGGGAAAACAAATATGAGCTAAGCAACAAATTTTTGAGGTAAAAATAAAAAAGACACTGACTTAACACGACGATAATGTCCGCCCTACCATATCAAACAGCAAGTAGTGACGTGAAATTTTGTCCTAATGATTCGTAGTTGCAGGGTATAGCTTTTACGTCAGCAGTTAACTTAATTGAGAAATCTTTTCATTCCATTTCGTAATTTTTTTCCCTGAAGGCATGCAGTACTAAGTTTAGACCTTTTCATCAGGTTTAGCAGATCATACTTGCTACTTTTTGCAAGAGCCTTATGAAATATTGCTGCTATAAATCACATAACACACATAACAAAAGAAGTTCATCAAATTAAGTACAGACCGAGTGATTAAGAAAGCCAGCAACAGGAATTAAGCAGGTCCTCAGTTTTCCATCACTGAACATAACTTTCATGCTATTAGAGTACCAAAGCTCACAAGCCCGTAAGAACTGCTCCCATGTATACAGCTCTCGTGGAAATACATCAGAATGGCAATCACATAATGCAGGAAATAACTCATCATATTGGATCCGTAGATGCTGCAGCAAAATGGAGTTACATCAAACTCTGACTACGTAAAACCAAAAAAGCACTTAAAAGGTGATAATAAAAATCAACCCCATCCTGATAAATATGTCAAAGTCTGGTCCTTTTTTTATTCAATTGCACCCTTCAAAGAGTTTCAACAGAACTACAGAAAACTATGATAAAATACTACCAATAGTCTTTGGAAGTGATACTGGAAAAATCATTTTATCTTTGAAAATTTTAATTCTAGAACATATGAATAGTAGGAAAAAGTGCTGCTTTACAAAAAGAATGCAATTATATAACCTATTTGACTTTACCTTTTCTCATTCCTTTCCGCATCCAAATTTTACTTCTATTTAAACAAGACACATGCACAATGAAAGGCACTTCAGTAAAGCAGCTGATAAAATGTAAATTTCCATGAACAGCAAAATAATGACCTCTCTTGTTAGAATGTAAGATTATCTATTTACTTATTCTTTAACTTTCGGCAAAGGACTGAAATCCTTCACCAATTCTTGTAGTTTTAATATATTGAATAGGGTTCACATGCCTAAATGTCCTTTTCTCGTCCGATCACAACATCGCGGCTCTTTATTTTAGTATAGCGTGTGCATATACATATTCAATTCTTTCTACTACATGGATTTTTACCTACTCGTCTTTTATCTCAAGTTCCATACATTCTGTCCGATCCCATAATTTAGAATGAAATCAACCAGCAGAACAAAAATAGCGTACTTGCACCTTCTTAATGAATCAAAGATTTTTATCATATAACTCAATCTGTCTTGAATGATACATGAAACAGATGAAATTCTTATGATTGAAACAGTAATGCTATATAACCTCTTTGGCTTGAACAATCTCTTCTAATAACAAAGTTCCATCTAACGCCATCACAGCATCAACGCCAAAGCTCAACCCTGTGTTGTATAAATTATCAAATAGCCACATTAATTATGTTATAATTTCATAAAGCCATGTTTCAAAGAGTAAGTTTTACAACTTTACAGTACTTCAAGCATATTAGGCTAACGATGAAATAAATCAGTTGGTCTTTCAGCAGATTTGGAAAGACTTCTTTCTGGAACTCTAGTCACACTTGGATGAATTTTCTTACAGTTCATCTCAATAGTGGTAAATTATTGAAAGATATCTTGTGAACCCAAAGAATCCAAATCTACGACATGTGGAAATGCTTGCTCTCTGTTTCTTTTCTAAACTCACCATCAATTTCTAAATGGGATGCTCAGTTCGCGTGGTTTTCAACATAATTTTTTTTTTTTTTTTATCGAAATAAAAACCTCATTGAGACCAAAGAAGCTGCTCAACTGTCTTCTTTACTTATTTGAGCACACTGAACTACGAAATCAAAAAACCCTTATAATCCATTACTGGCTATCTACTGTCACCCATTGAATTCAAGCAACAATCTTTAAATTCTTGTGTGAGAGGGCTTTAGGCCTTATATATACTCCGCAGATTGTTTCTCAACAAACAAGCTACAGTACATCTTTTTTTCATTCACAAATGTGTTGGCAAATAACGATATTACAGTGAATTGATTTGAGCAGAATTACGACTTGCAAAAAATGAACGATATAAAATGTTAATGATTGAGGTAAGAGTTCGACTATTTCTCCTTAAGGCGATAATGTCCCGCACTGGTGCTGACGGTATTTCGGCACTCGTCTCCCAAGATACAACGATCTCGACTTGTAATAGTAGCACTCCAAATTACAAGACCCGGCGAACCTACTCACGTTTTGATCTCTCTAAAAAATTACGAAAATAACTTTCGAGACTCAATTGCAAAATATGAATAATGCATGGACGAAGAAATAAATTTGGATGAAGAATAAAATCAATTCTGATTTTGGAATGAATGAAACCCGGGGTATGGGATCCTTTACATAAAAGTTGTGTCCAAAAAACACAATAGGCGAAAAGTTGTCTTCAATGGATACAAATCGTTTGGACAGGTAGTTTAACTGTTAACCGCCATCTTCTAGAAGGAAACATGTGTCACGCACAAAAGATTCGAGGAAAATAAATAAATAAATATATTATTATTTTAAATAATAATAAAATAATATAATTCAAATATTATTTTGCCAAAAATATATATATTAACTTGGCCCAAGCCCAAGATCACAACCTGTGACCATGTCGTGCCGTGCCTCAACATACTTTTCCCAACATTCTCCATGTATAATGATGTATGATGCATCTCTTGAATGTGAAATATGAGAATATTTGTGCATAGCCTCAACATATTTTTTGTTATATTTTCCTTGAGATAAATCTAAAACTCCAACTACATCTCCCCATGGGTTTAGAGTAATTACAAGGATTGCCTTGTTAATTATTTCCTTCTAATCACTCTAGGAGGATAGGTGTGTATTTAAGCTCCTGTAACCTAGTTAACCAATATACAAAAAAAATTAGTTTTTTGACTTCACATAGAATCACGTCAAACCAAATTCTGCTTCTCCAAATAAAACTCATAGCACTTCTAAGCATCCATAATTTCACGTCAACCATTCCACTCTAAAGCCCATAAACTAGCAGAGTAAACCAGTTTAACCTAATATCTGCCCACCCCAATTGGTCTGTGATCACGGGTTGACATCATATCATAAAACTAATCAAAGATATTAAGATAAGAAGAAAGGGAAATAGACACTACGCAATCAGATGAGACATACCCGTGTTAAATTCTTCTGGCAATGTATCAAAATATAACTTATACTTGGAATCCTGGTTGTGTTTCTCCTTCAGGCTCCACAATAGCAACATTGTCTCTGCAGAAATCCCATCAATTTGCTCCAAGATTGGGAACTACCTTGAATAAAATGTGATTAATCTCATGCACCATATTAAACATGTAGAAATTTAGGTCTACAAATTGGAAAATATATGAAGTGGGTAGGCTCATGAATACCTACTAGCTTAGTAAATCACCAAGAGGAAATGGAAAGGTAACATGATTAATTTAAAGAAGAAAAGGGAAAAAAACAAGGAAGTGTGATTGGTTCAAAAAAAAAATGCTATGGAAACTATAGAACATTGTCCACTTTTAACACAGCTCATCATCCTTCCTAGTTAGACTTAAATATTCTCTCCTACATAACAGTAAATGTCTCTATCTATGTCCTTGGAAAACCCAGAGGGACCAATATTGATCGAGGATTAACCATTATTGGTTCTATTAAATCCTATGCAAGTGCAAAACTCAGCCTACAAATCTCAAAAATCAACCTGTAGTCACCTGGATACTGCACATTTTGAGATTTTGATGAAGAAACAGTTGTTATTCAACCTTAAAGCCCAAAATTATCAACATGTGATCCTCTTGCTCTTAGAACACCAAAATATGTAATATCTATATATATTTTTTTATTCATGCATAATATTAAAGAGCTGATTTCGAAGAATAGAAAGTAGATACAAGAGAACTAAATTGTAAGTCTTTCATAAGCATAAAGCAATATAAGATACCATGCCAGATTCATGTAAAAGGTCCTCAGAAATGATGACAGATAGAGGAATCTCCAGAGCAATATCTCCAACTTCTATGTCTTCTCTCGCTATTGCCCCTCTTCCAGCTCCTTCAACATCTAGATAAACCAAGAGAGGAAAACTTGAAGAACTAAACATAATAAGATTTTCAAGGTTAACATTCTCACTTCCTCTTTCCGCAGAACGTAGTAATTATAAGGAGCTTCTTCCTGTTTCTAAAACTTGCTTCCCTAAATTTTATTGGGAAGAAAGGAAACGGGGTATTAAACAATTCTTACTTACGAGCTATATCTAATTTTGTCTTAACACCATTCTTCACACCCCATTCTAAAAGACACTTTTCCTTGTCACTGTTAGAATCTCCAAGGATTCTTGTCTCTTCACCAATTCTCTTTCCTAGTTCATGGATCCTATCAAGAGTCACATCCCGTAGATTTTGCAGTACATTTATCGTTGCATATTTGCCACTGGACAGCGCCTTGTCAATGACTTTGAGGATTGAATCTAGAGCTTCCAGCTCATTCCTCAGACCGGTAAAACCCCCTAGATCAATGGCATCTTCACTGAAATAAAGTTCTACCTGCAAAATTGTAAATTCATCATCCAATGTTAGTTCTCATATGAATTATAACACAATCTCAACAATTAGGAGGCGCAGGATTGGTCCAAATGTCCGCGGCCAGGGAAACCGTTGTCCAAAATGTGTGTATGTGTGGGTACGTCCACTTATTTGAGCAATGTTATACATGCATATGCCCTATACATGTATAGTCAAGAAGATGAAATTCGAGAGATATTATTTATCTAGGGATAAAATGAAATCAACAATGATAAATTGATAGCGAATCTGGACTTTGCAATTTCTACTAATTGTTAAACAGTAACAATCAAATCTTAACAATAATAACCAGAAACTAACCAAGGCAGCCAACATTGTAGTAAGTCAAACTTCAACTCCAACAATTGTCCACGGTATCTATATTTTAACGCCATGCGCATACATGCACTGTTATACATCCATATACACATATATTGCCAATAGCTGTACAAAATATATAGTACAAAACACATATATAGAGAAAGAGGAAGAAATGTCTATTATAAAGTTAGAGTTGTAAATATCAATTAATATCTACTTCGTCATCTCTTTTTAGAAAGTTTTTTCCTTTTAACCCCATAGGGGTTAAAACCTTTGCATATATATTTTGTTATCCATGTCATAAACAAGAAGTTCACAAATTTGGTATGAGTTTGCAGATTTAGAAATGGAGATTACCTCGTCTAAGTTTATGATTCTTGCTCGTTGAAGCATCATATCCAAGAAAGAGGTTAACTGATCAGGAGTAAAGGAGCTCCTAATGCTCATTGATCCGTCTGCATCAAAACCCATAACCTCTAGTATTTTCTAACAAAAAATAAAAGCGATATCAGGTTATGCAACGAACAAAAAATACAAAACATTAAATGGATAATAGCTACTTCATTACAATTTTACAGCATAAATATATTTTTTCCATAGAATTCATAATATTACCTTCTTTTTACCCAAGAAAGGGTCTCCTTTAGAAAGCTCAAGAACCAATTGAACATCGTTGTCAATCTCAGAAGTATCCCCCATCATATTCTGTACAAATAATCAAATATATGATTTTTTTTTTCTTTTCAATTTGCTCATTTACTATGCAGTTTCTAATTGATGTGTGAAGAATCAACTAATCAATATACCAATATTTAAAACCTAAGACAAGACAGACATGAACATTTTCTCACCCAGAAAATGATAAATAAACAAGAAATCAAGTTTAATTAAAGAAAATAAAAACCCCACCAAAATATGGAATCAATTTTCACTTCAACTCTTCTAAACATTCAAGACCCTTATTTACATATATAAGTATATATAAATTGGCTTGTAAAGTTTTGGGTTACCTTGTCGATTTTCATGGAGGAAAAACTAAAAGAGAGCGGGAAGGAAGTGTCAAGCGGCTTGAAGAGAAGTGAGAAAGTGAACTCCTCAGTAATATGTTTGTCTAAGCTCGATAATTTTTCAGTGAAAATAAATAATATTTTGACAATCAAAATTGAGGGTTAAAACTTTTACATTAAAATCAGATTTTTAATCAATTTTAACAAAAATGGGTTAATTTCAAATCACTGAAGTTTCAAAATTTTAAAAACGGTCACTGAAGTTTGAAATTTCTTTCACAAACGGTCACTAGATTTTCAGATTTTTTGGGTAAGTTTAAGACAATTTTTCGGCAACTTCCGACCACCAAAACCACCAATTTCGGATACCGTTGGAAAGCCCACGATATCCTCTTCAATTACCAACAAAAATCTCCCCAAAACTCCAAGTGATTCGGCCGAAATAAACCCACGAAGTTGGCAATCGAAAATTATGAAAATCTGCCAAGATTTTCAGATTTTTGGGGCAAGTTTGAGGTAATTTTTCGACAACTTCTGACCACCAAAATCGTCGATTTCGGATACCATTGGAAAGCCCACAATGTCCTCTTCAATTATCACCAAAAATCTCCCAAAAACCCTAAGTGATTCAGTCGGAATAAACCCACCCAAATTGAGCAGATTTTCGGACTTTTTTGGTAACTGACTTCGTGGGTTTATTCCGATCGAATCCCTTGAAATTATGGGAAGATTTTTTGTGATAATTGAAGAGGACATTGTAGGTTTTCCAACGGTATTCGAAATTGGCGTTTTGGTGGTCGGAAGTTGTCGAAAAAAATGCCGCAAACTCGTCCAAAAAAATCTGAAAATCTGGGCAGATTTTCACAACTTTCGGTTACTGACTTCGTGGGTTTATTCCGGCCAAATCACTTGGAGTTTTGGAGAGATATTTGGTGGTAATTGAAGAGAACATCGTGGGCTTTCCAACGGTATCCGAAATCTGCAGTTTTGATGGTCGAAAGTTGTCGAAAAATTGCCTCAAACTTGCCCAAAAAATCTAAAAATTCAGTGACCGTTTGTGAAAGAAATTTCAAACTTCAGTGACCGTTTCTGAAATTTTGAAACTTCAGNGACATCATGGGCTTTCCAACGGTATCCGAAATCGACGGTTTTGGTGGTCGGAAGTTGCCGAAAAATTGCCTCAAACTTGCCCAAAAAATCTGAAAATTCAGTGACCGTTTGTGAAAGAAATTTCAAACTTCAGTGACCGTTTCTGAAATTTTGAAACTTCAGTGACCGTTTTGAAATTTTCAGGTAACTTCAGTGACCATTTGTGAAATTAACCCTAACAAAAATTAATAAAGTGTGTAATTGAAAAGTTGAAGTTCCTCTAAAATATGTTCAAAAAAAAATCCCATTAAATTTTTAAATTTGATTGAAAGGTTGATTTTAATTTAAGATCACATGGTGACATCAGTCAGACATCTTATTAGCTTCCTGTTTCCTAAGAGATTTTTAGTAGGCTAACGAAAATAAGATATCTCAATTTCAATTGTATATGATAATTTACATAATGGTGTACATACACATAATGTGATAGGATATAATTGAATTAGAATTTCTTCAATAATATAAGAAAAAACATTCATGTTACATGTGCATCTAGGATGACGCATATTTTGACACCCATGTAAATTGACAGATTTTTAGATATTGATGTTAATAAGCTCCCGTTTGACACCCATTAATTTCCTATTTTCATTCTTCATTTCAACGACACATTCTGCAAATAAAATAATATTACACACAAATAAAAAAAAATTCATCACTTTTCCACCACACATTCTCACATCAATCACTATTCCAAAATTTTTCTTTTCCTCAAAATGGGTTTCAAACAGGGGCATAATACTTTTTTTCCAAACAATTGATAATTTTTTGATACATAGAGGGTGTTAAACAACGTGTGCACAACGGGTTAATTCAAGGAAAAAAAAAAGTTTCTCTATTCATTTTTTTGATGCATCATCTTTATGTAAATCATTATGTAACCCGTTATGTATAATCTCTTGAGCCATATTAAAATTCTCATTCTCATTCTTCTACTCGTTTTCAACCACACATTTATTAATAAAATAATATTTTCCATCACATCAATAAATTTTCCTTCTTTTTCAACCACACATTCTCCATCAATTTATTATTCAAAAATATATTTTTCTAAAATAACATGGCTTAAACACAGAAGCATTATTCTCCCAATTTATTGATCCTATTTTTATTTTTATTTTAAATTGGAATCCTAAAAATGAAAATTAGAAAATATGCCGCCGCACTTGGATTGGACCATATACAAAGACAAGAATAAATAGCCCACTTAAGTTAAACTCATCAATTGGCCCAGTCCACGAGTGACCCTGCTAGCCTGCTAGGCAAGGGAAATAACTTGGGAAAATTAGGCTGTGTACCGGTGTACCCTATTAAAATAAGTCTTTTGATAAATACCTTTTATACTAATTAAATATTTTAATCAAGTATTAATTACGTCCTAATATAAACTAAACTCCAACCCTCCTAAGTAAAACCCCAAACCCAGTATATTAAACCGCCATTAATCCTCACATTCAACAATTCCAATCGCTCTCTATTCTCTCAATTTCTTTCTGTTTTTCTCAAACATATTTTGCTGAAATCTCTGTACTTCGTTCGGTATTGTCTTCATGTCCTGACAATAAATTATTTTTTGGGTTTTTTAAATCTTTAATTTTCTTCAAAAATGGTTGCTTTTGGGAAGTGGATTAAATCACTCATTGGTCTGAAAAAGTCGGGATTGTAAGCTAAAAATCTCTTTATTATCTTTATATGAGTTTTTTGGTGTTTTATGCAATGATTTTTATATTGAACTGTGTTGAGCTTAATTCAAACGCAATGGTGATTGGTGCGTCCAGTTGAGAAGATAAATAAGATAAAATCTTTTTTGTCATAAGTTTTTGAGTATACTACTCTTCATATATTAAGTCGTTTTAATATTCTTTTTGAGTTGTTTTTTTGTGTATAAGAGGCGTGAAAAAAAGAAACCATCTACTGTTCTTCGTGCAAAATTCTGTCTGATCTTTGTGCGTTTGTTTAGATTATTATCGCACTAATAATTGGATTAAAGTCTTAATTCATAAAATAAATATCTGGGTGTAGGGGAAGGAAGGGGGTAAGGGCAAGAGGTGGAAACTGTGGAATAGTGCATATGGAGGCATAACAATGGCGTCGAAGGGGGATAAGTGATTTAGGAATTTTTTAATGAATAAAATAGCAATCAGAATGGGTTCTTCTTCATTATTTGTTGAAAATGTATACATGAGAATGAGTTAGCCTTAAATGTTGCTATCTATTTTTCATGAGTATTACCTCTTATTTCTGCCTTGCATTATTATTAATAAAAAGTTTTGTTTCTGCCTTGCATTATTAGCCTTAAATGGGTTAGCCCCAATCGGCAAATTGTGCATGATAATACAAGAATGAGATCACATTTCTTGCTTTAATTAAAGTGTTCTTCAAGTGTTTGATAAGTGAATTAGGGATTCTTTAATTAATAGAATAGCAATCAGAATGGGTTCTGCTTTGTTATTTGTTGAAAATGTATACATGAGAATGGGTTAGCTTTAATGTTGCTATCCATTTTTTGAGTATTATCTCTTATTTCTACCTTGCATTATTATTAATAAAAAGTTTTGTTCTTGCCTTGCATTATTAGTCTTAAATGGGATAGCCGTAACGGACAAATTTGTGTATGATAATACAAGAATGAGATCACAATTATGCACCAATGCCACCTGATCATGCTTTGATTATGTCATTTTTTTGTCACTATAGAATTGATTACAATGAATCACAATCATGCAACAAATGTCACTTGATCATGCATTGATTATGTCGCTTTTTTCTGTTACTCTATTGAACTCATTCTAATGTTTTAATTGGTGTTTTCTCACTTTTATTAGTGTTTGTCACTTTTTTGAATTTCTGTCATTTTTTTAGTGTTTGCCACTTTTTTAATCTTTGTCAATGTTTGTCACTTTTTCAATATTTGTTACTTTTTTTTGAATTTTTCTCACTTTTTATTTAATGTATGTCATTTTTTCTGTCACTTTCTTAATTTTTATATTACTTTTTTGAATGACAAACATCATTTTTAATAAAATGTGATATGTATCACATTTTAATAAAAAGTAACATGTCACTTTTTCTTTTTTTCTTTTTTCAAAAAAATATGACACAATGTCACTTTTTTTAGTGACAAACACAACGTCAATTAGGTGAGGGTCACTTTTTTGAATTTTGTCACTTTTGTTTATCACTTTCTTGATTTCTATCACTTTTTAGTGACAAATATCAATTTTTAATAAAGTGACATTGTATACCATTTTTTAATAAAAAAAAAAAGGTGGCACTTAACTTTAAAAATATATTTAATTTTTTCTTATTTTTGAGGAAAAAATTTTCTTTGGGGGACCAGATTTTTATTTTCATCAAATTAAGGAAAATATTTTCTTTTTTAGGATATATTTTCCATATCAATCGTACACACTTTAGGAGAAATTTGTTCATGAATTTAATGCCAAGTTGAATAGCATCGAAAACTCATATTTTAGCTTATTATTATCTCAAAGTTGGTTCTTGGGGCGTTGGAGAGTATAATACTAATGCATTTAAATTTTAAAATTATTGTATTTGAGAGGAAATTTATTTATTTAAACTTTTATTCAACGTAGAACTAGTCAAAAAACTAACATGTGTAAGCATACTTCCTTTAAAATAGTGGTGGATGCAACTCTATTTTTATGCTTTGCTGCGTTAAACGATCTCATGTTAAATCATTTTAAAATATTTACTT
>CAIGRS010038293.1:0-15025 GCA_903798395.1 Fraxinus floribunda | reverse complement strand
TTTTCCATGATTTCAAGGAAATTGTTTTTTGATTTTCCAGCTTTCCTTTTTTTTTTTTTGGCAATTAGAAAATTTTTTAGACACAATGGTAAAAAAATTATCACTTTTATTGACAATTTCCATGCAAAACAAAGTCAAACGAATGATATTCGGTATGATAATTTTTTTTGGGAATTGGAACAAATTCTAGACCCAATGGTAAAAAAAAATTATCACTTTAATGGACAATTTTCATGAAAAACGAAGTCAAACGGACTTTCAACATTTTTCAAGTGAAAAATTGTACTAATCAAACACAATTAATTACAATTCCCAGTAAAAACAAATTTTAGACAATTCAATTCTCTATAATTCATCTTCTTTCCACCAAAATTCTACATTTACAATCAAACGAACTCTAATATATTCACAATTTCCTCACGTGTTATTTCTATATTGGTATAAGTCAAAACATAGAAGCATTTGACAATGTGTTATATGGGTAGGGGAAAGATGTTGGTGGTCTGTTGGACTATAGTTTGAAGAGCCTTTTGGGTTATTTGAAAAGTCGGAGTATCTTTTCTATCTATTTTGCACGCAATTTTCAAGTTGAACTCAATCGGATGAATCGTGTCAAACGTTGAAAAATATCAAATGTGTCAAACTATACCAGAAAAACAGTTGATGTAACCTCACTCATGTATTATTTTTATTCTCATGTTGACATAATGCCGTTGTGAGATTGTAAAAGCGATTATGTTGGAAAATTTTTCTGACATCATGTAGAAATTGATATAAGTGTGTTATCTTTCTTTATAATCATTTGTTTATTTTCAACCTCTTCTTTTCTACGGACATTTTCTTTTAATTATATAAATTTTAACCAATGTTTGTAAATGTTGCCAACCTCGATTTCTTCAAAAACATTCCAAAAAACTACAATTCACATGCTAATGAAAATATGATAAATACAAAACTCGTGCAACGCACGTGACAGCGACTAGTATAACAAAAAAGGGTTAGAAAGTTTATAGATGAAAATAAAGTCCTTGTTTGATTTTTATTTTTTCATAATCAAATTTTTTAAACTCACTTTAAATAACATTTAGCTCCTGTTTGGTATACATTAAAATTTTCATTTTTATTTTTTTACTCATTTTCAACAATATATTTTTCAATAAAATAATATTTTTCATCACATCAATAACGTTTCCTTCCCTCTCAACCATACATTCTCTATCAATCTACTATTTCAAAATATATTCTTCCAAAATAATATGGTTCAAACACACCCTTATTTTATCCATATTATTTCTTAAACACATTTTCACTCTCTTCTTTTCAATCACATTTACCAATAAAATAATTTTACACGCAAATTTAAGATTTTTTTTATTTTTTAACCACGCATTCTCCATTAATTTATTATTCCAAAATATATTATTAATTAAAAAATGGGTCTCAAACAGACACTGATAATAAAATAACTTTCACGTAAACATGTAAACTCAATGATCATAATCACATGATATATATGAGTAGCGAAATCTATTTTAGATAATTGTTTGAACATCTGTTCTTTCTACTGAAAATCATATAGCTCTTTTAAAATTATTCATTTCTTATTTGTTACTTTTCTTGATTTTAAAAAAAAAATAAAAAAATCAAGCGTTTTATTTTAGACCCCATTTCAGACATTCAAGAATCAAGATTAACTTAAAAAAAAAAAATGAAAGTAGCACTTTTTTGGCATAATAAATCGTGTGTCACCGACACAACTTTTTTGCCACTTTGACAGATAATTTTAACAGATGATTTTGCATAATTTGAGGTGGTAAAAAATGATTTGATAGATAAGTTAACTGCATTTAAAACGATTCGATAATATAATGACACGTGACATTATGTCAAATATGTACTCTATAATGATAATATATAGCTACTTTATCAAATTTTATTTTGGACCCTATAAATATGGGGCATTGTTCTCTATAAAATACACTTGAATTTTGACTCTCTACTTTTCTCTCCATTTATTCTGTATATTTATCTTTTATTCATTTAATTTTATAATACGTAAGCAGCACGATAATTTTAATTTTAAAACTATTTTCTTAAATGTTATCTATTT
This sequence comes from Fraxinus floribunda, assembly GCA_903798395.1. Classification (NCBI taxonomy): domain Eukaryota; kingdom Viridiplantae; phylum Streptophyta; class Magnoliopsida; order Lamiales; family Oleaceae; genus Fraxinus; species Fraxinus floribunda. Next base: position 12,915 of record CAIGRS010038293.1, on the reverse strand, counting down.
CTTCAAGTTCCAAGATTATCATCAGATTTACTGCTAAAAAAAGAAAAAGAAAAAAAAATGGGATTGTGGTTATCCTCGAGGCTCGGGCAGAAGATTTTTCTGTATAATATTGCAGATTTAAAACCATTGCATCAGGTTGAGACTTTTGCGAACCCGAAGGGGACAACATGCAGCGTCAAACGTGGCTGGATAATTTGTGTTGGTTTGTCAAGGGTTGCCGAAGGGACAGGTTATGGTGGAACATTAATGGAAATTTGCAAAGGGGACCCTAGTTCGAATTTTGAACACATGATAGGACTTTAATACATGAGGTAACTTTTTGTTCACAAGTCTTGTGCTTTTGTATACAACTTTGTGTTCTTGATTATTCATTTCACGTGATGGAAGTTGTGTCGAAATATGTTTTATTTTGCACATAAATATTTAAAAAGAGTATTGCTCGTAAATCCACATACAAATAATTTGTTGTTGCTTATGAAATAATAAAATATTATTAATATTCTTTTTAAAATATTAAATGCTCCAGAAAATCATGATATTACAATTTCAAAACTCCGGAAGAATATTGATCAATTTATATGTAAAAGCACGGATTATAATTTTCAATATTTCAGATTGATATTGATATATTGCTATTGAAGAAGCAAATATATGGCTTCTGAAAAGTTAATATTTCTAAATAAAAGTTTATTTGTATTCCTCATATAGCATACTATTATTGACAATATTTGATTGCTCCTAGAGAACATGAACTATAATTTTCAATATTTTAGAAGAATATTAACATATTACTTTTGAATTAGCGGTAAAGGTAATTAGCACGTAACTTTTCCACCTACACTACTATTGTGAAAAACGTCATTACATTTTCTTTTCTTTTTTTGACATTTTCAACATTATTTCGACATTTCATTGCGCAACAAGTCATTTTCATCATTTTCTCAATTAAAAAATGTGAAATGACGAATATACCATTATTTTTATATAAATTAAAAAAAAACTAATTGCAACTATAATCCCAATTTTTTTTTAAAGAGCAAATGACTCCCAAACAAATTATTAAAAGGGTAATTAGCACACAATATCCCCCACTTTTCACTATTATAGCAAAAAACATTCATGCATTTCATTTTCTGACATTTTTTATCCTTAATTACGCCCCTGTTTGTCCCACATTATTTTTTCATTCTCATTCTTCTACTCATTTTCAACCACACATTCTTCAATAAAATAATATGTTTCATCACATCAATAACATTTCCTTCTTTTTCAACCACATATTTCTCATCACCTCACTTTAAAAAAAATGCATTCTCTTCACCAAACACACTCTAAATCTTTAATTGCACAAATCATCATTTCTACTCAATTTCTTAATAAAGAGCAGTGAAATGCTTAATATACTCTCCTATTTTTAAAAAATAAAAAAAATAAAAAATAAAGATTTTTTTTTAAATTTTAAATTTTTAGTAATTTATTTGGGACTCCTTTGCAATTTTTAATTTTTAATTTTTTAATAAATTTAATTGGGACTCTTTTGCACTTTTTCTATTTTTTAATAATTTATTTTGGACTCGTTTGCACCTTAAAAAAACTAATTTCTATTTTTTTTAATAATTTATTTGGGGTTTGTTTGCACTTTCTTTTAAAAAAATAATTAATTTTTAATAATTTGTTTGGGACTCATTTGCACTTTTTCATCATTTTTCTCAATTAAAAATTGTGATATGACGAATATACCATTCTTTTTATATAAATTTTTTTAAAAAAATTAATTGCAACCATAGTCCCATTTTTTTTTTTAAAAAAAGGAGCAAATGACTTCCAAATAAATTATTAAAATGGTAATTAGCACATAATATTCTCACATGTCATTATTATAGCGGAAAACATTCATGTATTTCATTTTTTTAACATTTTTATCCTTAATTACATCTTTAATTGCACAAATCATCATTTCTACTCAATTTCTTAATAAAGAGCAGCGAAATGCTTAATATACTCTCCTATTTAAAAAAGGAAAATTAAAGAAAAATAATTTTTTAATTTTTAGTAATTTATTTGGGACTCCTTTTCAATTTTCAATTTTTAATTTTTTAATAAATCTAATTGGGACTCTTTTGCACTTTTTTTAAAAAAAAAAAATTCTATTTTTTAATAATTTATTTTGGACTCGTTTGCACCTTAAAAAAAACTAATTTCTAATTTTTTTTTAAAATAATTTATTTGGGGCTTGTTTGCACTTTCTTTAAAAAAAAAAACAAAATTTTTAATTTTTTATAATTTGTTTGATACTCATTTGCACTTTTTAAAAATTTTGAAAATATGATTGCAATTAATTCTTTAATTTTTTGTTTAAACAAGATGCTATATTCATTATTTCAGCGTTCTTTATTAAGAATTTTGATGAAAATGGATATAAATGATGATATACACAATTAAATGTGTAATTAATGTTGAACTGTTAAAAAAAGAAATGTGCGAACGTTTTTCGCAATAATAGTTAAATGTATGGACATTATTTGCTAATTACCCTTTAAATAATTAATTGGACTCATTTGCTCTTTTTAAAAAATTTGGAGCAATGGTTGCAATTAGTTTTTCTTTTTCTTTTTGTTTCATTTAAAGAGAATTGTATATTCTTCATTTTGTAATTTTTAATTTAGAAAAATGGATGAAAATGACATTTTGCACAATAAAAGGTAGAAATAAGAGTAAAAAATTAAAAATGCTAAAACACGAATTGTAATGACGTTTTCCACAATAATAGTGAGAGGTGGGAATGTTATGTACTAATCACCTTAGTAATAATAAATACAATGTGCCCTCGAAGTAGTACATGTTTCAAAAAATGTATTATTTTGCATTCATGTTTATCCCTGAAAGAAAACATATAACTAATGTCATGAGGACATTGATTAGTTTGACTACTTAGATGATATATGATTATATAATGTTTAGTCATATTTTCTCAAAATTAAATAATTGAGTTATATCTCATATTGAACAAGAAGTTCAATTTGATTTTATTATTTGACATGACCAGTTGAATCATCACTGAATCAATAATTATGTAAAATTTAAAAAAAAATAATCAAAATGGATATTCAACGGAGAACTACAAGATTTTTCAATCCGATGAAATCATATATGATGTTCGTTTTCTTTCGTGGAAATTAATCATTAATCATCACGAGTTAAAATAGAGACTGGATTTCCTCTATTTCTGAAAAGTAATTAGGTTAATAATTGGCTTTGGCACCCTCTACGTTGATTATTTGATATTACTTGTATCAAATAGATTTGATACACATACTGCATGGTGTTTGTAACCTGAAATTTGCGAAGTTATTGCTCAAATTATGAGTATAATTTTCAAATTATACAATCAAGGCGGCGTGTCTTGTTAATGTTAGCGAACCTAAATCTCAACATTTTAATAAGTGTTAGTTGAGATGTCGATAAAAAGGTTTAACATTATTTTTTGTTAAACACCACCAATTAATTTAATTGAGAACAAAGTACTTCCTATTTATGTTTAGGGAATGCTATTACGCATCATACCAGCATCATAGTTCTCCCAATTATAACTTGGTCTATGGTCAGAACCTAATTTTTTTCGTCAACTTATTTCAATAGTGCAGTATATGTAAAATTGATCCCCCATAATGCACTAAGATAAAAAGTAAAGAATGTTGAGAAAAAATATGTGGTTTAAACCATTATATAAAACGTGTGATATTTTATAACATAGTAAAAATGTTTATCAATTTGACTGGACAATTCTCTCAGCTTTAGAAAGAGGAATTAGGAACTCTATTATGCATCATGCCAATAAAGTACTTTTCATTTATATTTAGGGAATGTTATCAAGCAACATGCCAGCATCATAGTTTTCCAAATTATAACTTGGCCTATGGTCATAGCCTAATTTTTTTCATCAAATTATTTTGATAGTGTAGTATATGTAAACTTGATCTGCTACAATTCACTAAGATAAAAAGTAAAGAGTGTTGAGAAAAAATGTGGTTTGAACCCTTATACATAACGAGTAATATTTTATAACATAGTAAAAATGACAATTAATTTGATTGGACAATTCTCTCAACATTAGGAGGAGAAATTAAGAAATTGGAAATAATGTATAACAATATCATTATCTAAATTCTCGCAAAAGATAATTCAAAAGTTCGAAAGATAATTTATTTAGTTGCATTTACTAAGCAAAGAGATTAACAATATCTCACACCAATTTTAAATGCTCCAACTCGAATTAATGTCCTGAAGGACAATTAATTTTATTATATTCGATAAATTTATAGCACTTGAAGCCTGATGATATTCCATTTGAATATAAAAATCTCCAACCAAAAAATGAAGCAATTAACAAAGATGGTCTCATTAAGGAAGCCTATACTCTTGATTAGTATCTAGATATAACAAATTATAAAATCCTCGAAAATGTTCAAATATTTGAAATAATAAAATTTGAGATATCTCAATAAATTATGTTATCACGAGAAAAGAAATAGAATCAAAAAGAAAAAAAGTTGTCAACTACACTTTTACATATAATGTATTGCATCATATTATGAATAACGAGTAATCGAAATAAATTTGTCGAAGTATATCGATCGAAAAAATAATTGACCAAACAAATGGATCCTAGTCAACTGAATTTACGAGATACCTGGAAGTATTGGATTTATATTCTGAACACCTAAATGTGCATACTTATGCGAAGTGAATATAGAAAAAGTAAAGTCATACTACGAAATGTACAACTTTCATATAATGAATTTCACAAAAACTTGTGTAAATAAATAAATTATCATGTGGCAAATGAAATCACAAGTCTCTATTTTATTAGTATGACAATGCATGGATTTGATATGCATATAGTAAATTTGACTGTAGCTAACTTATCTTGTATGATTTTAATACCATTTTTGAAGGATTTTATACCTGAAACATATAATTCAAGTGCTATTATCATGAGGGGGAAAATATACGTTATACTTTATTTTCTTGACCAAGGTTTTGCTCCATTGAATTTTTCGACAAGGTTTTTAATGAGGAGCTTTCAATAGAATAATGTATATTTTTTTCCTTGATTAGATTTTTTCTCATAGGGTTTTCTTAATAAGGTTTAATGAAGCATGTTCTTTGTATAATGAAAAAATATACTCTCATATGTATGAAACTTTCAAAGAGATCAAAAAGAGCTATTTTTTGAATCATCATAGTATTACAGTTATCAAGTTTTGTACCATTGGATTTTCTTAAAGATATTGACGTACAAGACATCAATATTGAAGACATTGACATGTAAGACATGAATCGCAGATACAAGAATTCAAATCATGGAGAGTAATACCCTTTTTCCTTTGATCAAGTTTTGTCCATTGCGTTTTCTTAACTAGATTTTAACAAAGCAGCATTCTATTACTTCAAATTATATGTAGTGTTTTTTCATTTGTTTGTATTTTGTCCCATCGAATTTTTGTCAAATAATATTTCAATGAGATATTTATTATACAAATAATCATCAAAAGAGGGTGTTGTAAAATAATTAAATAATTATTGGTGATTATTTAGCATTATCATGATAAATAAATAAATCTTATCTAGTATATATATGGGATCTATTTTATTTCAATTATAACTCTTATTTTGAACCTTATAAATATAAAGTATTGATTTTCAATATAACACATTTGAATTTTGACTATCTACTTATTTTTCCATTTATTCTCTATATTTCTATTTTTTTTATAACATAATAATATATTTTATGATATTCACGACTTTTTAACAATATATTTTAGTCCATGTTTGATACCCATTAAAATTTTCATTCTTATTATTCTACCAATTCTCAACCATATTCTTCAATAAAATAATACTTTTCATCACATCAATAGCTTTTCCTCAATTTTCAACCACACATTATCCATCAATCTACTATTCCAAAATAAACACACCCTTAATCAATTTTTATCAAAATTTAATAAAAAGTTAATTTTAATTTCCACCAAATAGGACTTTATATACAAACCCATAACTTTTGCTAATTTATACACACACATTATCAAAGTAAGGCAATGTTCGGTACAGCTTAAAATTCAATTAAAATTGAAAATATGACCGTTATTGGGTCCCACTCGTCTAATAAAAGTCAACAATAACGGCTAATTTTTCAATTTTAATCTGATTTTAATTTCTACCGAACACGCCCTATATGACTTTGNCGTTATTGAGTCTCACTCGTCTAATAAAAGTCAACAATAACAGCTAATTTTTCAATTTTAATCTCTACCGAACACGCCCTAACTTACTTCTATAAAACAAAACTATTTTTTGGTAAAAAATAAAATTAGATATTTAGCCCCTGTTTGGTACACATTAAAATTTTTATTTTTATTCTTTTACTCATTTTCAACCACACATTTTTTAATAAAATAATATTTTCTATCACATCAATAATTTTTCCTTCTTTTTCAACAACACATTCTCCATCAATCTACTAATCCAGAATACATTATTCCAAAATAATGTACCTCAAACACACTCTTAGCAAGTTTTGATAAAAGTTAATAAATGAAAAGTTACAAATCTTACAAAAATTTGATTAAAATTAATTGTTAATTTTGATTTAAATTAAAATCTAAATTTTAATTTTCACCGCACATAAGCTTAATTCTAAGAAAAGATGACCTCGTATTACTGTAGATACACACTCTTGATTAATTTTTTTTAAAAAAATCGAAACAGTAAAATATATAGAAAGTAAAAAACAAATTAAGTGTGTGTTTAGGAGAGATTAAAGTCGGATTAAAACTAAAAAATTAGCCGTTATTGTTAACTTTTATTAGCCGAATAAGATACAATAACGACTATAATTTTAATTTTAATCGACTTTTGAGATCTACCAAACAATCTCCAAAGGTCATTTGACTGACAATTAAGACCTTGGTTTCCCACCATAAGCCTGCTGGCAAATCGAAGCAGGTTTCTGGGATTTTGAGCAAAGTTGCGAAGAAACCGGGCAACTCGTCAGGCAATTGTCCCCCAAGCTACCAGTAAGCGCCGTGTCGCCGGAGAAAAACTCCGCCGGCGGCGATCCGTTCAAGAAATTCCCGTCAAGAAACAACCTCTGTAATGAGCCCTTCTTGCTGTACTCTTTCGGGATTGATCCACGTAACTGGTTGTAACTCAGTCCCAGAGACCGCAGCATAGGGTAATAAGTGAAATTCGCAGGTAAAAATCCATTAATCCTGTTGAAACTCAGATTTACAGCGACGAGTTGGCTGTTAAAGTTTGCAGGAGGCTTTGAGACGATAATACCTGTAAAGCTATTATTGGCTAAATCGATTTGCTGTAAGGAGGGTAAGAGGAAGAGCCTAGCATCGAGAGTTCCGGTGAAGGAGTTTTCACCGAGTTCCACCACCATCAACTGAGTTAATACATTGAATGATGAATAAAAAAGAGATCCTGTTAAGGAATTAGCTTTTAAAGCGAGTTCGTTAAGTTTGGGAGGGAGCTTCGGGAGAGACCCAATGAGTTTGTTGTAGCTCAGGTCCAGTCTCGCCAAGCTGGGGAGCGAGTTCATCGAGTTCGGCAACGACCCAGAAAGTGAATTTCTCGAAAGATCAAGAAATCTCAGAGACTTAAGGGAGGTGACAGAAGGTGGGATTACACCAGAGAACGAGTTGACTCGAAGGATCAAGTTTTGCAGATTAGGAAGAAAGAAAATAGAAAACGGAATTGGGCCGTAGAATTTATTCTCTGTGAGATCGAGGGTGATGAGTCGAGTTAAATTTGCAAGGAATGGAGTAAGTGTTCCTGAGTAGCCCTGAGAGTCGAGGGTGAGTTGAACAACTCGGTTTCCACTGCAAGTGATGCCACAGGTGAAATGAGTGACTCTAGGGACGGAGCAAGGGTCGGTAGAGAAATTCCAAGTGCCGAGGCAAGAATTGGGAGGTATGGAGGCAGGTTTAATGGCGGATATGAAGGATTTGAGGGCTATAATATCTGAGGAAAGGGTTAAGGAATGGACAGAAAAAATAGAAGAAATTAAGAAGAAGATGAAGATGTTAGATTTAGGTTCGGCCATGGTGAGATGTTGCGAAGAATTTGGTTATTTTAGGTTTGGTTTAAAGGAGTTTCATGAGTTTTTCAAAGTGGTGTTACTGTTAGTGATGTGGGGCTTTCTTCTCACAGTAATACAATGCAATAATATAAGGGTAATTGACGCAAAACGTCTTTACCTATGACGGGTTTTGTGGAAAATGTCCTTACGTTTGATTTTTTGGTGCAGAACGTCCTTACCTTTGCATTTTCTTGTGCAGAGCGTCCTTTTCACTAATTTTTAACTTAAAATGATATTTATACCCTCTTATATAAATAAATAAATAAAAAAGAACAAATTGTAACTACATGCCCAAATGTTTTAAAAAGTACAAATAATCCACTGAACTTCACCTCCTTCCCAAAACTCATCCCAATTTTCTCTCCTAGAAAAAACCCCAAATCGCAGCCTAATCCTTAGCCGCTGGTCGCTACCCATGGGCGACAGCGAGACACCATCTTCCCTACCCTCCTCCACACCTATCCCAAGCCCTCGGACGCCATCACCATGGGCGAAGGATCCCCCTTGAATTCTTCAACCCCATCATCTTCATCCTTCAAGATCTTTCTTATATAAAATTCTGCATAATTATTACTCCCATTTTATCAGTCTCCACCCCTTTCAGCACTCGACGGGGCTCCGACCGCCGGCGGATGTAAGAAAACGTTTCCCGGATCTCTAGAATTGCCGAGCATGACGGGGACTGAGGACTCGATCTAGCATAATGAGTTTCTTGCTAAAAACCCGAACTGGGCAGCGAGTATGCAGCTGGAAATCAAGATTTCTGGATTCGTTTCAAGGGAGTAAAAGGAATAATGTAAGAATGAAATTCGGTATTTTCTTGAGGGATTATCGAAGAATGGGATATGGGGGAAGACTTACCAAAATGAGATGGGATTCTTGATAGATTCAGACAATGATAAACCTTAAATTATGTGTATTTTCTAATATTAGTTTAGGAGGAATTAAATCTCTGCCCCCAAGGTACTCTCTCGTGTTGATGGATTTATGGAAGATTATTTACTTCAAAAAGAGGATGCTTGGTTATTTTTTTATATTTTAATAATTTATTTGGACTCATTTGTACTTTTTTAAAAAATTAAGAATAAAATTGCAATTTATTCTTTATTTTTGTTTTTTGTTTTATTTATATAGGAGGGTATAATGGTCATTTTATGTTAAAAATTAGTGAAAAGGACTATTTGCACAAGAAAATGCAAATGTAAGGACGTTCTGCGCCAAAAAATCAAACGTAAGGACGTTTTCCACAAAACCCGTCATAGGTAGGGACGTTTTACGCCAATTACCCATAATATAAAGAAGGATCATGCTACATGTATAATATTAGTGGACAACATTGGTTGACAAAATCGTACTTGATATCACTATATTTATCCATTTTCAAAAATTATTTTTTATATCAAATGATAGAATTTTGATAGCATGATTGTCAATCATTTTATCAATCAATATTGTACACTTAGAATTATTCTTGAAAGAAATAGAACTGTGGAGAATTTTGGTCCCTCCAAGAACGACACTCACCTTTGGCTTGCACCTGCCTTGTCCAATTTTGTGACAGTTTATTCAGTACAGATGGACAGTAGATCAGTTTTATCGACTTCAGATTGGAATTTGTTCCCTTTTTTCATTTTTTTTAATAAAACTAGTTTTGTCCGTGCGATGCACGGACTCTGTTATCTTGAAGGTAATGTTAGCGTCGAATATGAAAAATTAAAGGGAGATATGTGCGAGGTTAGCAAAATGAACTTAATTTAACAAAGTTATAGCATGTACCATTTTTCAGAGATATTGGCGAAAAAACTCGTAAATATAGTCTTGTATTTAGTTCCTCATTTCATGGAATTGTAGGATTTGGGACCATTTTCTCGTCAATGACTCTTTTGCTCTTTGGTGCTTAAGCGTATCTCTGTGAATATAGTAATTTGGATAATCATGATTAGCGTGATACAGTGAAACATAATCTGGAATCTAATTTGTGTCGGCATCACTGGCTGTTGAAGGTGCTGGCTGATGGAAGACATCCCCAGAATGCCCCCCTTTTGTACGTATAGTGATGCTAATGGAAGACCTTTTTTAGTGGTTTAGACCCTCATCTACTTAAAAGGACCCTCCTAAAGCCGGAAATGAACAACAAAAATTTGTGTTTTTACTATGGTCTTACATTTGTCTAGAAGAAANCCCCCCTTTTGTACGTATAGTGATGCTAATGGAAGACCTTTTTTAGTGGTTTAGACCCTCATCTACTTAAAAGGACCCTCCTAAAGCCGGAACTGAACAACAAAAATTTGTGTTTTTACTATGGTCTTACATTTGTCTAGAAGAAAAACAAAAATTGTGTTTTTACTATGGTCTTACATAACGACAATTAATTTCTCCCTTTTTATAATGGCTCCTTCGTCTTTCTATGGATAAACAAGATCAATTATCAGATTCACAAGGAAAATAATAATTATCTAACCAGGAAGTACATGATATCTCATTTTTCGTATCGAAAGCATCTCACAGTTCAACAAGATGACATGAATCGAAACTTGACAACATTTTGACAGAATCAAAATTTGAAGGGGAAAAATTCAATTATAGAAATGGAATCATTCATAATACACAAACCTTGAAAAAGTGTGCTGATGTGCATATCCTCTGTGGCACTATCCTCAGCATACACGTCTTCAACTCCACCTCCAACAGTTCATTTGGTAGCAGCACCAGTTCTGGAGAAATCAGCAACATCTTGCATGGGGCTAGAGGGCAAAAATGAATATGATATAAGAAATCAGATTATAGCAAGAATACTGGTGCTATAAAAAGAATGAAAGGATCAAGTGTGTATCATTTATGAGAGATTTGATGAGGATATACAGTGCAAAAAGCCTCTCTTTCCATGTGAAATAATCTATTAGAATAATGACTTGTCATCAAAGATTCTATAATATTTTTTAGAGTACCGGTTGCTGCATCATGAGTTCTTTCTTGCAGAAGTTCAGGTGATTGAAGCATATACTTGGCCATTCCTTATTAGCTATTAAAATTGTTAGGTAGTTGTTATTTTTATGGATCTTATATGCCATCATGGAATATACAAACACATGCTCAAATAAATACATGTGGCGGGAAGAGAAAGTGATGAGTGAAATTTACACATGTCAATACTTTCCTATCCACAATACAGTTTTTGTCCTCTCGATTTTATTTTTGTTTCGGCAAACTTGTTCATGAAATTTCCTTAACTGTATATGATAATTCTAAGGAAAGAACATTTTAATACTATATTTTTTTGACATGCACCTTAGCATATGGATCATTCCATGTTATTCCTGAACTAATATATGTTCTTTCTGGTCCTTCAACATCATCTGGTAAGTTCATCAGGGTTTTACTAATGTCGCTGGAAGATCCTCTCACCTTCATCACCTTAATACAACACAAATATAAGAACAAAATAAGATACACACAGATTGTTTCTTTAGAAGGATAGAGCATCAAAATACCACAGAGATCACATGAACCCCACTCCATTCGAGGATAAAAATTTAAGAGAAAAAGGAACAATTCCCAAAATGAAACAAAAAAAACTCTTAAGAAATTATAAAGTTTAGTTAAAGGATCCTCAACAAAAACATTGTAAATTGTGTTGTCACTGAAAAGTCTAAGCATGGTAATCCATACATCAATCAACTAGAATAGTGTGGGTATCTGGTAATGCAAGCATAAGAAACAGTTTAAAGGAGAACTAGCTCCATCTTTTATTTAAGATACACTTTCTAAATTCAATCATAAATGGAGATGATCTGATAGTATGATTCACAAAACTATTATCCATTCAAATGCCAGAGTAGGAATGCTATTTCATCAATGAGGTCAGACAAGAGAACTGAGCTGTCCCATTGAATAAGGATCCTTTATATTTAAGAATCCAACTATACCTAAGAAATGGTAGTATATCATTTGGAAAATGTTGGTCTAAGCAAAAAATGTGCTAGAATTCTTTATGAGCCAAAAGCATTCTTGAACTTTAGAATATGCTATTGGAAGATATATTCGAATGAGGCCCCCTCTAACCCTTTTCACTGGTGAAAGTGAAAATGGAACTAACTCCAAACCAATGTCTAAAATGCCAGTTTTAGTAAGCAAATGTATAATATAACTTATATAAAAAAATGTTACTTTCCATTTTCTATGATTATTATGACTCAATCTTAGGCCCCTAGTAAGGCCATATATTTTCTTCAGATTTACAGGTCATTTTTCTCCAAGTTTTATGAATTAAAGCATTGGAATCCCTTTATTTCCAGTTCTAGTTCTTCCCTGTTCATCTCTTAGAGAACAAATTGTTCTTGTAATTCTGCTGCATATAATTATGTGCACAGACGAGAAACAAAACACAAAAATAATTCTCCTAAAGCATCATAAGATCTCAAATCCAAACATGTACAATAACTACAACTCTATAAACTGATAAAAAGAACTTAGATAGGTGAGCATTTGTTTTCCAGCATAGAACAAATTTTGGAAAACTAAGAATTTGAATACAATATAAAATACTTTTAACTCCATAAAAATAATGAAAACAACTTAGATATGTGAGATTTTGTTTTTTTAACATATTTTTGGAAAAACTAAGAAATTTTACATAATCAAAATTTGTCGACCATAAAGATATTAGAAAACATGAACGACTTTTATGTGTGAAAAATAAATAGTAATTGACCTTGTAATTGTGATGCACGTGAAGGATGACCAATATGTCCTTCCTTGTTTCC
>CAIGRS010038281.1:0-18228 GCA_903798395.1 Fraxinus floribunda | reverse complement strand
TCCACCCCTAAATGAACTACCCCGAGCAATAAAGGCAGAACGATCTCCATAGACTGTATTATCTGATAAGGTAGAGCGCTGAATACGAGAGAATGTCTCTGCAAGCCTGGGAAGCTCCTTTCCACCTAATATCTGTGCCCGAACCGCTTCAAACTCTAGTGGAAGACCAATAAGGAATTTAACAACATCGACGTCTTCACGCTGTTTTTCCATGACCTTCAAATCAAGAGAGAGAGGTTGATGTACATTTCTCTCTTGGCACACAGCTAAAAGCTTATTATAATATTCAACAAGGCTGAAGGATCCCTTCTCAAGCTCGAAGTATGGTTTACACGTCTCATATATCCGAGTAATATTTCCAGTTCCTGAATGGATGTGTTTGAGATGCTCCCAAATTTGTTTAGCCATAGTCATATAGAGAGATGAAGAACCGATATGAGGCTCAATATTAACAATCATAAGTCCAATTGTGGCGTTATCTTCTTGATCCCATCGATCGTTGATAGTAGAATCACTTTCTGAAGACTTAGTAGAATCATTTTCCGAAGTCTTAGTAGATGGTTTGTCTACAATCAAGTGATTAAATAAACCTTTACCTCGCAAGAAGACCTCTACACACCGAGCCCAATAAGTGTAATTTTTTTCATTCAATTTTTCAGGTACCATAGGCCCCGTCAAATTGAACATCTCCATCTTAGATGACATGATACAGACTACTAACGGGAAGTAAAAGACCACAAACGGACCCACAAATCAAGCGAATATGGGCAACAATAAAACCAACATTAACGGACCAACAAAAAACCAACACCACTTAAACACACCACAACAGGCCCAAGAAAAAAAAATTACAGCCCAATGGAATTTCCTCAACTTAAATCAACCTAAGTAAACAATTAAGAGGCAGCCCAATAGCAGCAGTGGCCCAATCAATTTGCAATCAGCCCAATTTTATTACAAAGGCTCTTGGCTTCACTTCCTCTCGGCATCGAAATTGCACACAACCAACACGCCGGCACACTGCGACGACGCAGATACAGACGCATCCAAGAAACTCTACAATTCCAGACTTCAATTGTCGAACTACCCAACACGCACAATCAATCGGCCGAACCACCACCGAATAACCCAACAGCCGAACCACCACAAAACCACCACTGAGATCCCGACCAAGCACCACCACTCGACTCCGTCGTGAATCAACCCCCCGATCGATAACGCCCCTCTAGGGCGACGGCTACAAAAGGAGCAAATTACACCTTAATCGACAACTCCAACCATGAAGAATGATACAAAAGAGAGAACGTGAAGAAGAAGAGAAAAGATTTTTATTTTATTTTTTATTTTTTTTATGGAGAAGATGTAGCAGGAAACACCAAACCCTAGAAACCGAGCTCTGATACCATGAAAAGAAACGGGTTTGCCATAAATCAAGAGAAGAAGATAAGTTTCTTCCTCCCCTCTAATTCTATTATATAAGAAAAATAGAGTACACGGTTTTGGTAACTTGGCACAAGAATGGAAATACAATAATCTCTAGTTATACTCTTGCCTAATTACCTAATTGACATGATTTATTTCCTTAACAGGAAAAAAAAAATTGATCTCCGCCTACGCACGAGGGAGCATGTTAAAGACAAGATTCAAATGATATACACGTGGCCTTCTGTAGCTATTTAAAATTTTATATCAAGTGGTTCAACATGCGCCAACAAATAAAGGAACTCCAATGCTGAATCCTAGGTGATGTCTTCCAACGACTATTAAACCAAACAAAAGATCTTACCAGCAACGCAATTTAACATCTGAAGCAGACAATGTTGCTGAAATGATGATATATAACCCACTCCCCATCCTTTGAGATCAATCTGCATAAGATGCTGCACCTGCGTTCTCGGTCTCCCATTACGAGGTTTCATTGGTGAAATATTAAACCCTCCACCTGAAAACAATGCCGACAGATCAGACAGTAAATCTGTAATGCCCGATAAAAAAAAATATATCTTCGGAAGACGAACATAATTTCACTCAACAACAGAGGAAAGTTGAATTTACTCTCAATATGAGCTCGAACAAATCCTGGCTCTGGCCCACAATTCTCATGCTCCCTCGAACGAAATAACACAACTGCACAATAACAAGGTGAAAAAAAGGACTGATGCATATTGGGAAACTTGAAATGCAAATAATTAAGTAGGAAAGGCTTCAAACATTTACCATAACTCCCATCATCATTTCGACGCCAATACCTCACATAGCAGAGGTCACGTGGCCACACAAACCTGTAATAACATGCAATAGTACTTCAAGATGGGAAATTCTTAAAAGAAAACTCCAAACCACATTCCTTCTCGGAATGAAAAGGTCAATAGAAAGTGAAGGAATTTCATCCCTTTCTTTTCTCAAAAACAGAACATTTGACATAGGTAGATTACAGAAATCGTACCATGCCACACATTAATGTGATATGAATGCCCGTGGAGATGACCCATGAACAAAGTGGAAATCAAACAATAACAGAACGCTAGGATAAGGAAAGATGAAGTTCTAAAGTCAATATTCCATCAAAAGAAAGTTACTACAAGGAGACATTACATAGGGAACCAGTCCAGTTGAAGACTGTGATATAGTATTGCTGTATGTCCATCTACCTCCTCAACTAAGCTACCGTACTGGAAACTGCAATCCCATCTGTATAAACAATAGGATGTTACAAGAGCATAGCATAAAGACTACAGTTATAACATAAACATTGTAATATACTTAAATAGATTTGAGTTTTAGGTAAATACTAATTATGGCTCAGTTTTCCACAGGCTGTGGTCCAAGAACTAAGGCTAAGAAAAACCAAAAAATTAAAGGCAGCACACTAAAACTTAATTTAGCCAAGACAATAAGATTAATAGACATAAAATGAAAACACTCTTTTCATCATTCAGAAATCTCCAAGAGTTTCTCACAGAAATATTTGTTTCTTTCTCAGCATGCTGTTTTATTAACCAAGGTACTTGGGCCAAATAAACACAGACCTTCACACATCCATAAAACTGGACTTGTGAACCCATCCAGCTGTAGACTAGAAGCTATTGAACAAGGAACAAGGAACAAGAATCTTTTGTGTCTTTTATTCTTTTTTCATTTCCTATCAATATATACCTAATATGCATCTGGCATTTCCAATCAGAAAGAAAAGACAATAGAACAAATCAAACTAAAATAATAACCCGTCTCAGGTCTAAGTTGTAACTTCCATTGACCATTTAAGACCAAGTGGAAAAAGGCCCAAGTACTCTTAAGAGATGTAAGTGGAGTCAGGCTTGTCAACCTAACAATGATAATGGTACATTTAATTATATTAAAGCTCAGAAATTGCAGCGAGCAGGCACTGATATTTTCAATACTGAAAAACCAATGTCAGTTACTACGAAGGCAAGGTTTTAATCCTCAGCTGGTGTCATTATTTTGGAGCTAGGAATCAAATTCAAGAGGACCTTGTCCAGGATAGTGCTAATTGCAATGTGAAAAAGAAAAAAATATCAACTTAAAGCTTGTTTGGCACAGATTTTTTCAAGTGAAAAATGAATTTTTTTGGAGAACGAGTGGTTGAAAATGATTTTGGAGAAAAACGATTTTAGAAAAACTGTGCCAAGCAAACCTTTAATTGCTTCAAACAGAATAAAACTCTTCCTTTAGCTTATGCGTATGATCTTTCCATTTTCAGTGCATGCTTCACAAAGATTTAACAAATCACAAGGGGATGATCCATCACTAGTACAAGTAAGTTGATAACTTGTAATGGCTCAGACACCCTTAGAGAAACCAAAAAGAATATAACATTGCAACAGTCAAGCTATTCTTTATAATAAAACTGTCAAACAATCAAGCCATACATGAAAAAAGGCTCAAAGTGATGTCAGTTCAAATGATGGAACATATTGAACACATTTTGTGGTACAGACAAACTTACTTTCCATTCAAAACTAGTTTTCAAAGAGGGAAATATAGGGCAATTACATACATTCATGCATCAGAAAGAAATCAAATAATTCATTCCCCAATTATCAATTAGTTGTACCCGCAACGAAAGAATGTTTAATCAAAATTGAAAAATAAATTCATGAACCAAGCATATCAGGATAATAATTAAGCGATTTACTTAATTTCATATTTATTAAGCGATCTACTTATTTCCAACTGACTAATAAAAGATTTATTTATTTTTAGAACTTATCTACTTATAAATAAACTTAAGCTTAACAAAAAATGTGTAGTTTGACACTAATCTCAACCATAAAACGATGCCAGGTGCAATGCATTTTTAAGGATGCTCCATATATTTCGATTTGAATAGCCTTCTTTCTTTCTCGAAATTTTAGAATAATTGCTACTTAGAAAAAATAAATAGTCTATTCTACTCCCTTTACAAAACTACCCTTCAAAAAACCCTAATATTAGTTTTTCTGGTTCCACTTTCACACTCTCCCTCTATCTATCTGCCTAACACAAATCAGGCTACATGTGTGGACGCTTTATTGAAAACCCAATTTAAGACAAACCAAGAGACTCAAACTGAAAAGGAGGGAGAGAGTGATACATTTTACATTATAAAAATAGAATGAAAAAGCATATATATATATATATATATATATAAAAACCTCTATAGCTGCAGCTATTTGACTTTTATCTATTGAGCCCCTGTTTGATCCACATTAAAATTTCCACTCTCATTTTTCTACTTATTTTCAACTACATATTCTTTAATAAAATAATATTTTCCACATCAATAACTTTTCCTTATTTTTCAACCACACATTCTCCATTAATCTACTATTCCAAAATACATTCTTCCAAAACAATATCCATCAAACACACTATGAATCTAGAATTTATATACATATAGATGTTTACATATTCGAAAAATAAATTTTTTGAAATCATATATAGGATAACTCACATAAATCATACCAACTAGTGTTTTGTAATTAAGAATCTGGTTGATTTACTTATCTTTCATTGAAACCCAATTTCAGACAAACCAATAGACTCAAACTGAAAAGGAGGGAGAGAGTGATACATTTTACATTATAAAAAGAGAATGAAAAAGTGTATATAAAAAAAACTCTATAGCTGCAGCTATTTGGCTTTTATCTAATGAATCTAGAATTTATATACGTATAGATGTTTACATATTTGAAAAATAAATTTTTTGAAATCATATTTAGGATAACTCACATAAATCATACCAACTTGTGTTCTGTAATTAAGAATCTGGTTGATTTACTTATCTATCGACTATCATGGGTAAAAAAGTTCATGATAATTTTCTCAATTGCAATGAAAGATAACAATAAGATTTTCCAGACACTGTCCTCTACTATGATCTTCTTTAACACGCAATGAAACACAATAAAGTAAATCTAGATTCAACAATAAAAACACATACTCAAATCGTGTGGCATCCATGCTCATTACTAGCTCAAAAATTTCTTCACATGTAGCCTCCACAACCCCAACAGCCTTCATTGCTCTACTACAGCTCTTTGGCTACATAATATAATTTTATTATAAAATATAAACTAAAATATATTTCTCATTTAAACCGTCGTGCACTCTAGATAAGACAGTACTTACAAGAAAATCCACTTCGACAAGCTCCTCAAAAATCCGAAGCCCTGCAAATACGTAAAAAGAAAATGGATAGCCAATTTACAGGCGATGTTATCCCTCATCCACTGTCCAAAGGTTTTTATGATCTCATGAATCCATCCCCATATATAAAAAGTAACGCAAACCAGGAACAGCTACCCACCGTTTTGACATTGAAGAAGGCGCCAATACTTTCTCGAAAATGCTTGATTGTTAGAATTCTGGTTTGCCAAGTCTGAGTCTATTTCCCTTGTCCAATCAAATACAGAATCAGGGGGACCTGCCAAACGAAAATTGGTAAAAACATTTAAGTTAATATAGAAACAACTATGAGGAAACCAAGAGAAGAATGAAACCAGAGGACCATTTCCAATTGTTGTTCTGCGTGACAAACTCCGACGTGAGTCATTTTCATCTTCAGCCACACTAAACCTGAAGGGGTTGGAAATTGTTTAGCATGCGAAATCTAGAATATCAACAAAAAGCTAGCTCATATCAACAATTGTACAGAGTCCCATGGCACGAATTTATATTTAAGAAAGAAGGTCAGATATATCAGTGCAAGTCACTATAAATTGCATGTCATGCATTAAAAAAAAAAAAAAAAAGAATTGGTATAAGAGCAGTATTTGTCTAGGCAAGACACTCAACTACCTAAATCGTCTTTCTCATTTATTTTCAAAATTGGTGTCCCCTTCACTTGTTGATATGACCACACATCCGTCTTAGCATGTGCATTAGTGCAGATGAACATTTTTCCTACTAACAAATCAACATTGAGTTCGAAAAAGCATAGTGGCCATTACCTTTTTTTTTTTTTTTTAATGTAGATATCTTCAATCATATGTTAGAGGACAACTAAGAAACAATATTTGAAACCTTCTAAAAGATAAATAATTATGGAAACTATGGAAATTAGCTATAATTAGTTGTATTCATTTAGTATATTGTTGATCTCATTAGCATAATTATAGGAGAGATGTTAATGTTGTATTCCTTTATTGTATAGACGACCTGATTAGCATAATTATAGGAAAGAGATGTGAAAGCATCTCTAATGCTATCCGTGGATTGCTAAAAGAAATTTGCCACATAAGGAAAAATAGACTTCTCCTCCAATGCAAGCTAAGGGTGACTCTGTCAAGCTAATGTGGCAAAGGAAAAGCCTGACATTGTTTAGAGCTCCATCTAAATTCAGAATTTTTTTTTTTTTATATAGGTAATCAGGTAATTTTATTAATAAAAAAAGAAAACACAAGAAGTGTATTAACAATTTANTAGGCAGCCCCTCTATAGGATTACTAACCGCGACATTAAACCAAGTATACAAAGTAGATAAAATAATTCTTTAATTTACTCTGTCAGAAGCTTCGTTATATGCTGACTTAGCTAAAAATATATTTCTTATGCAGATTTGTATGTGGTTTTGTTTTTATTTTTAAGAAAATAATTGATACCTACGCACCATTATTGGGTCGCAGATAAAACTTATTGGAGACCAATTTCGGACTTGAGTGTCTATTCATTAGACAACAATGCCAAATACACCGGAAGTATTTAAGACCCGGAAGTATTTAAGATCATAGAGGAGAAACGTTTAAAATTGATAGGTTTTCTTTGCAATATAATTGGTGTTGCAACTTTCGGAATTCTTCAATAAAATATATTGACTTTCAAAAAAATTCCACAAAAACAATCACTTAGTTGTTCTAGAATGGTCTAAGAATAAATAATCCATAGTTAGTCGAATAGTTAATAGTGAATAGATTTTAAATCATGTTCTTAGCACAATTAGAAATAAACCATAGCCACAAATAACTAGATGATACTAAAGCAATTGAGTTGAACCAAAAGTTTAAGTTGTTGGAAAGGTTCACATGTCTATCATTTAGATTTTGTCTTTGCTACGCCCCCTCAAGTATAGGTGGGAATCATTTTTTTTTTTCAAATCAAATCCTAACACGTGTGTTAATTTCATTATATGAGTGATAGGGTGACTTGAACCTAGGACATTTGGATGCTTTTTAATACCATGTTCAACCACCTGATCAGTAAGAGAGGGCATATGTCTATTATTTAAATCTTGTCTACAGCGAATTGGATACCTACGATGACTACAAAGGGAAAAAAACTATAATGAAAAAAGATGAAGTTCATAGTAATAAAAAGCATCAAGAATACTAATCATGACTATTTCAAACATCATATTTTTGTTCTTTCAATCACTAAGGTGGTGTTTATTAGACTTTCTATTCTAGGTCCCTCAAGAAATTTTTTCTAGGCAGTCAAATTCAGTTGGAATAAAATGCCTCAAAAGAGGGAAGATCAATGCACTCCTTTAATTTAATAAAATTTTTGTATACAAGCTGCATGGCACAATCTTGCCTAGCCTCTGCAAGGGTTAAGCATCCATTTCTTTGTGTGGGCCGTGGAACATCCAATATACTTCAATGGAAATTCTCAAAAACTTTGTTGCACTATTGAAAGTCATTCCGACATTTTTGAGAAGGTAGCAACAGTGTGGCGGACCACTTGGCTTTTTTGGGCCATTCGCACAAACATCTAGAAATCTATCTCCTGATGAACTCCACGGAAAAATGTTGGGTCTTCTTCTCACTGATTCTTAATCTTAGGTTCGTGTTTAATTTTGTCACTTGTGTCCTGTAAGGGAGGTGATACCTCCAGTTTGTATTAAGGTTGTTCCTTGAGGTCATTTGGAGCTTTTGCCTTTTACTGGAGGTTTGGCCTAGACCCCCTCCCCCCTCTGGTTTTCAGTTTTGTTAAATTTTTTCTGATCAAAAGAAATATACTGCTTAAGTAACTTCATCTCTAACACATCTACCTTGGAAGTATTGATGTAATGACAAATATATTTCACTCAAGGGATAAAAATATATATATGATGGTTTCAAGGGTGGCTAGGAGACTGCTAGAACTGTAAAAGAAGAAAGGAAATTTCAACTTTCATTACTTAATTTTTGTTTAATTTCAACAAAAGCTGGTTGAATTTTTTTTACATGAATAAAACAATGCCTAGCTTTCAATAACTGATAGTTCAGTTCAGATATGATGCATTACTATAGATTAGATGCCTCAAGTAAAATGCACTTGACAATTTGGGGAAGCCACAGACTCTTAGTAAAAAATAGTGCTCTAAAAAGCATAATGCGCGGTGATGCGTGTAGGCCAAGCTTCGGGCTAGGCGAGTCTAGACGAGGCTTAGGCATAAAAATGTGTTTTCTTATTTAGCCTATGTTTGGTACACAATAAAATTTTTATTCTCATTCTTCAACTCATTTTCAACCACACATTCTTCAATAAAATAATATTTTTCATCACATCAATAATTTTTCCTTCTTTTTCAACCACACATTCTCCATCAATCCACCATTCCATAATACATTCTTCCAAAATAATGTGGCCCAAACACACCCTTAATATTATTTTAAATTTTTATTCAATCTAAAAATCATTTAATAATACATACAAATTATAGTACCAAACACAATTTTTTTTGTTGCACGATCACTTGAACTATGGTAACATGTTTGTGTCGGACTCATGTCGGATATCGACACTCTCTCGATGCTCTATCATGGTCATTCTTTTTTCTTTATCGCAATATTATACATTTATAACTCAAAGTTATTCGTAAATAATAAATAGATACTCATATTTAAAAACTTTCAACCAGAAATATTAATAAGTATAAAATTAAATTTATACTACCAAAGAATTTCAAAGATTTTAATTAACGTGTTGATAGCGCGTCGTGTCAGAACTTTTTAAAAAATCGTGTGTCAACGTGTCGGACACACGTATCAATGTTGGTGCATCATAGACACTTTTAAGAGCTTAACAAAATAAATATATTTTTCGAACTATAAACAAGATATAGTATAATGGTACTAATTGAAGGAAAAATGATTAATTAACTTAATAAGATATAAATAACCATTTAAATAAAAGTACAGTACACTACCATCAAACCAAAGGTACAAGACACTATAGCCAAACCAAGTGTACAATACACTACAACCAAACCAAATGAATAAACAACAACAACAACAACAACAATAATAATAATTATAATAAAATGCGTGCCTAGGCATGCTTAAGCGGTCAACGGAAGCGTTGACTGCTTAATTAGCCACCCAAGCGACGCCACCTAGTCGCACTATTACAAGATTAGTAAAAAATAAGATATTATATAGAGTAATGCTATTCATCCCCACTGGGGTTATAACTCCAGTTTAGGTAGCTCTAAATGATAGGTTAAATGAAAGATGAGTGGGGATGAATAACATTACTCTATTATATATATTCAAATTATCATCATATGTTGGAAAGGACAATTGATGTTTCAAACCCACAATTTATTTTCTCTACTTAAGCTATCAGAATAAATTTATCAGGAATATAATACCCTCATATATCCTATAAAGCCCATAGAAAAAAGTACAATGGTACTTACTGACTTTCATGGTCAGATGATGAAGCAGTCCTTCCATTATCCATTCCAGATTTATATTCAAAAGAAAGATATTTGTTACAGTTGGCAGCTTGTGAATCTTGATACTGTTGGTCATATCAGCATATCATCGGTTACTTGGCAAATAAAAAAATAAAAAAATCAAACAAAGAGTACAAACTATCTGGCATGCATGAAATGAAGCATCATCTCCTGAGATGGCAAAACTTTGAATATTCAATCACCAGATATAGAGAACGCATAACTCCTCAGTAGAAATGGAAAAAAGCGGCAGAGTTGAAATAAAATAAATAATTGGGGAGAGGATAAGGCTAAGAAAATAACCTGATCAATAACAGATTCAATTTTTTCTTTCCAAATAAGTGCCTCCTGGATGTTGAAAGCTGCCATCTGGAACAAGGTAAATGACAGATACAGAAAAATTTCATTCTTGACACAAAAGCTTAAATAGTAAAAATATCAAAGTTTAGGATAACAACCTAAATGACCAGTGGTTGTAAAATCTACCAGGCGTCAACAGTAAGGCTAAAACATCATATATCTATGGATCCAAGTTGTCACCAATGTATTCTCAATTTCCAATATTCTAAAATATATAGTGTTGCCCATAAACTAGATGTCACGTCCAGCTTTGCCTTGTGCACTTCAAGATTCCTTATACGTAACTTAGAATCATGCATTTTCATTCATTCTTTGAAAGAAGTGAGTCGTTGACAACTGTATTTCACTCATTGAATTAGCACATTTAAAGCATAGTTCTCGGTTTGTTCTTGAGCACTTTCGAGCTTTTTGATGTGTTTTCTCATGTTGTTTTGTAGTTTAAGTGACTCGGTGAAAATTACGTAGTTTGGAACTTGAAATGAAGTTAAATTGTTGATCATGGAAGTGGGCATGGAGTGGAGATGAAAGAATAGGAAAAAAAAATAGAAAACGAGGCCAAAAGCGAAGGGAACATATGGGAACCACGGTGCCGCATATGGGCGCCCAGGTGCCCAAGAATAAGCCAGGAATCAGTAGAGAGCTGGGTGCCCAGCTGGAAAAAAAAGAACAGAGCTGCCACCACCCGAAGTTAAAAAGTTCACATTTGGAAAGTTTTCGGCTCAATCCATTCCCAACTCGTATTGAAACTTCAAAACACTATAAATACAATCCTAAATACCACTTTTCAGGGGAGAATTCATCGAGTCAAGAACAAGAATCCAAGGAGGCAAGAAGCAAGCAATTATCAAGAAATCAAAAACATCGAAAAGTAGATTGAAGATCTACCAAAACTAGTTTTTCTATTATCTTCTCCATGTTGTTTTATTGAATCTGATTATTTCTCTGTCTTCCGTCACTAACTAAACATCTAATCTAGGGTTTGATGTAATCAAAACTTGGGAATATTATTTGATTTTATCTTAGTTATTTCTATGAAATTTTCCTTTCCGTTTATTTGTGTTATTGATTCAATGTTTTCAATTAATTAACTATCAATTGAATGATTAGATGCTAGTCAATTCCGACATTCGAGATAGGGGAATTTATGCGCGATCATAACAATAACACAACTTAGATTTTATGGGTTTTGAGAGAGTGTAGAATCTATGAAGCTTGTTCCATCTAAGAACAACGACCTTGATAAATCTTGATTTTAATTCGGAAAAGAGATATTGAAATTAATTCCTAGGAATAATTTTACCTCGCTCTCAAGAGGGGGTAGAATTACATAAGGATTTTTTCTTATAAGCATGGAAAATTAATTAGAGATACCTACGTTTCTCAAAATCATATTTGATAGTTAGGCGAAATCATAACCCCCGGCTTTCTCATCTTAATTATTATACTAAAGTGAATTGATATCGTTGAATTTGTCACATATTCATCATTAAATTAGTTCAAAACCATTGATTTTATAATTTGATTGTCTAGACAAAATAGATGCTACTCAATTATAGTACTTGGTAGAAATTAAATATAAATCCTCTTCCAATTAGAATTTGAAACATATTCATGTTACGTTCATCAAACATATGTATTTTTTCAATAAAAGACTTTCCAATTCAAAGAAACTTTTATTTCATTTATTTGATGTTCCCAATAGATTTCTAAGGCATCTCTTCATTTTCTAAAAACTAAATAATGGAAAATATATGAAAGACCATCTAAGTAATACCATGAATAGTGGAATTCAGCAAAATGGCTGAAACCACAAAGCAATTTAGAAAACTGGCTAGAACCAAACAGCCTGCCTCAAAAGATGAAATCACACA
The DNA here is from genome assembly GCA_903798395.1 of Fraxinus floribunda. NCBI lineage: Eukaryota > Viridiplantae > Streptophyta > Magnoliopsida > Lamiales > Oleaceae > Fraxinus > Fraxinus floribunda. The sequence goes on along the minus strand of CAIGRS010038281.1, from coordinate 5,838 downwards.
ATCTAAACTGTAAATGGAATCCAAATAAAAAAGAAAATAAAAGTGTTTAGTCCTAGGAAAATGACACAGAATTATAAACCGAGAATAGCAAAAACAACACATCCATATAGAATATCTCCCATTAATAAAACTTTAGGCTAATCGACCCCTAGAACCATCACCTGTATCACCTTAAGTTTACTTGTACGATTATATCAATTCTCAATAGTAGATCGATTTATGTGAAAAGATATCTGTTAGCATTCAACTCTCATGTTCTAAGTGTGCTAGTATTTGAATTTCACAACATTTAAGTGGTCTTCTCACATTGGACACAAATCCACACCATTGCATTGACAATCAAAGGCCGTCTCAATTTGCCCAATTATGAAAAATAATGATAAGGCAATGTCATAAGGAAAAGATATCAAGTTTTGCATGTGCACAAAAAACATGGGTTCATACCAACAATAACGAAGAGAAATTATAGAAAATAGGCAAAGATCAAGTACCATAATTCGATTATATTTCTCTTTCTTGTCGTAAACAGACAGAACATAAACCATCTGCCAGAAAAGAGAAACGAGGTCACAAATATGAACCATAAAAAAGCAAGCATGAAATGATTACATTATATTGTAATCACGAGTGCCAGCTACCATCAACTGTAGTTTCATGTTAAAGAAGGCATTATTCCATCCAAAAGCATGAATGTGGCGTATGCATGCACAATTACAGGAAAAAGATAGAAAACCCTGGGAAAACCTGTTTTCCTAATTCCAAAATTGAAACCGGAAGTTTTACCATTTTATGACCAAACACACAAAAGAGCAAACAAATTCAATAACCTAGGATCCCCAGGAATTTTTTAAGAGAGTCCAGGAAAATCTAGCCCTACATAGACTATTACATTCAATCTCAACAAGGTAAATCAATAATTATGATACTGAAGGGCCAACGTGTCAATATCAATATCATTATTTAAGGAGTCGATCAAGCTAAGAAACTTCTGGATTTACAACAAAACCAAAAATATGGGTCCATGTGTCACGTTATAATTAGGTCAGTGTCAGAAATCCTTAGATGGAATTTAGTTTGTTAATAAAGCATTCTAAACCATTCCAAGTGTTATAGCAGATTAGGTTACATCAGCTTAGCTATATAACTTCAGTTCAGCAAGATATCAACGAATGAACTTTAAGAGATTAACCTACAAGCTGTGTTCATTCACTTTTACAATCACACTCAAATTTTCCTGCACTTCCTTTAACCTTCCCTGGTACAATCTAGCCTGGATTAAAATTTCAAAATATACTGTACTGAAAGCCTGAAAAGCTTAGGTTTCAAGATATAGAAACAAAAGTTGTTTGTAAATTCATCAGACCATGGGGTTCTACCAAATCACGTGGCTACATTTCATTTTCATCAGAAACAGTAAAAAAGTTCTTATTAAAAGCCTTAAATCAGTACATGTTTCCTTATTTGAATTAAATATTTGCCAAAAACATTTAAAAGTGTGTAAGATTTTGGTCAATAAATTCTATGCTTCCTAAGCATAGCAGAAAATATAGTGCACGTTGATTCGATAAATTATCTGCTGAAAAATATTCAACCAGTACACTGAAAACATTTACACATTCAAAATGTAATATTTCGTCAATAAACTCTACGATTCCTAAGCACAGCAGAAAATATTGTGCACGTTGATTCAATAAATTATCTATTAACCCTGAAACAATGGAGTCGAGCAGATTCTTAGATGATGGGTTTATTAGGAGAAAGAAGCCAAAACTTTCTTTAACGTGATACTATGATTAAGCATAAGAGCTCATTACACCTCACAGTGACCCATAAAAAGATTTACTGATGACAATGTCATAAAAATACATGAAACGGAAAATAATTAAATGTTAGTCAAAACAACGAGCCGTCAATTCAGCATCACGCGATAATAAAGTTCTATAAAGTACCAATATATCTGTATATCATGGAAATACAACTGATACATGCACTACAAAGCAATCTGGATTTTTGTGACATGAGATACTATAAGTTCATTCATCACCTTACCAGAGATGAAGCTTTATGTATTTAAGAATACCAAAAACATACACATTTATTTAGTAGAAGTTCACCAATGAAATGGTAAAAGACAATCTTTCCATGAGATAACGTAATTAAAAAAAATTTGAACCTTAAAAGTTCCTAGATTAAATTAACCATCCAAACCAACCATGTGGAGTACCCATACCATCTAATATTTACCAGAGACAAAAAGTCCATAACAATTACCATAATTCTATAAACAATCATTTTCCTTCTCTAGCACCTTACTAAGATGAATAAATGGAAGTATGTGATCAATAGTGAGGTTTATACAAATTGGTAACCTTGATACGATAAGGTATAGGAAAACAAGTCATGGTTAAAATGTAGTTTTCACAAGAAAATCATACACTGATGTTAGTTTAGTGAGTAATCAAAGTAATGCAATCTCTTCATGTAGCTTATCTTTCTGGATTGAGCAGCATTATGGATGTTGCAGTCCTGTAGACAAGCCACATTTTCACCATGCAAACTTGGTAAATGTACGCATTAGGCATGTTCCTCCCCATTAAATTGGAGTAAGGATCAATTAAAATAATCAGTAGATATATAAGGGGTCCTTTTAATTAAAAAATGATATATATTCCGATAGATTGTCTTACCTAAGTTTTGATATCTTAAGTAAAACTTGGGTAATACAATGCTAGATCTGATCCTAAAAGCAATGATAACATGAAGTAGGTTTTACAAGCATGCACTGTCCAATCTAAAGTTTGGTAAGTTAAATTTACTAATAACTCAGTATTGACAATTTCAATGGGTTCACTGCATCTATTTCACAAAATAACTTAAAACGTTAAAGAAACTCTGAACTGGAAAGAGCAAGGAATATTCATGCTAGCTCACATGTCCATGATGAGTCTTCAATCCACGATCCTCCACCCTACAATTGCCATCTATGAGAAGAGTTTTTATTGGTACCTAATCACAAAAATCAACATCTCAGCACCCAATTTTGTTCTCTAAGCAACAAGCAATGCTTAATTTAACTAAAAATCTGATCACGTGTAATTTAATATTTTATCCTCAAGAAATCCATATTGAGCAAAACTAATTATACTAAATTATTAACTGGATGCATTTCAACTTCGTGGGAGAAAATAAATTACCGTCTCTGAACGATATACAGATACAATCTCAAAATGCCTCAGGAAACAGTTAATCAAAACGCAAAATCCGAAAGCAACGACAGTTCAGGGCCTTACCACGTTGTCTTGGGGCTTCTTTTTGTAATAGGCGAACAACCGAGTCTCAAGCACAAAGTACCGCATGTGAATGTATGATCTTCCAATCTTTCTCCGACCGTACCTCACCATCCATCCTTCATATACCACTTTAGAATTCGACATCCCCCTCAACTTATACTATTCCACCTCAGAATTTAACTCACCGCCTGCATATATTTTAATTTTTCGCACATCAAAAAATAACAAAAATATTCCCAAAAGCACCGGAAGCTCGGAATAATTTGTATAATTCTTCGCTTCCGAGGAATCAACATAAACTATGCGATACCGATTCGATCAATCATCACATAAAATTCACGGCCGAAATTCAAACACTTGAGACAGAGAAAATTAACTCCACTTTATGATCACCAATCAAGTCAAACACCCACGATCAAACGATAAGTGTGATTCAGAGATTCCCGTGTAATATTCCAGAAATCTGAAACACTATATGCATATATTATGCATTAAATTGGAAAATAATATATACAAATTCTTTATTTTAATTACTGGTGTAATAAATACACAAGATACTGTAAATAAATGTGTTGACTTCCTTTTTACCGTTTAGGTGATCTATTTTCGGGCCACGGAATAAGGCACGTATACAGCCAAAAAAAAAGAAAAAGAAAAAAAAAATAGGCCGGCAAGTTAAGGGAAAGTTTGGAAAATAGGAGTGTGTTTTTATGAGTTTATTGGGAAAAGAAAACTGTCCAGAGAGACCCAAGTCGAGTTGGCCACTTGGGTGCCTAGGTGGGCTAAAGGTTCGTAATTTTATTTTGGAACATTTTATATTTCAAAATTAAAAAATAAGTTTTAAAACTTTGAAAATCAGGTCATAATCAATTTTATATATTAAAATCACAATACTATACAATTTATGGTCACGATTATGTACTTTCACAATTACTGAAAATCACAGATTTAATGTCACAATTTATTATCGATCACAAATTATCAAATTAATTGATCATACATTATTTTTCAATCACAAACTTTATATATCACAAATTATCAAATTAATAGATCAAATATTATTTTTCGATCACAAATAATAAAGTTTATAGATCACAACTTATTTTAATGGTCACAAATTAACAAATTAATTGGTCACAAACAGTCTCCATCACATCTCATCTCATCCCAAATAGTTGATCACAAATACTTTTCATCCCAATCCCACCCAAATCCCACTATTGATATCAATAGTTAGTCACAAACACTCCAAAGTCTACCCTCACCCACCACTGACACCAATAGTTGATCACCACTGGTCACAAACACCTTTCATCATAACCCCATCCCCACCGGAAATAGTTGATCACAAACGCTATTCATCCCAACCCCACACCGCACCACCAATCGATATAATTGAATGTCAAGCCACTTCGCCACCTCCACCGCCACCGCCACCATCAAAACCACTACATGTACCACCATACCACCACTGATATCGCTTGCACCAGCACCACCTCACCATAACACAATTGCATACACGTGGATGAAATTTTCGGAACCAGCACCACCTCAAAAATAGATTATAGAAACTAAATTTCTAGCACTGCTGCATACACAAGGATGACGACGCTGCAGCGGTACTCATAGCGTCGCTGTGCATGAAGCTCACAGTGTCACGAACGGTGGTGCTTATAGGGAGCGCAACACAGCGACGACGACATCGAAGCAACGACGCTCAGTGGTGAGCACTGTTGCAGTGGTGCTCATCCCACCGAGTGTTGTTGTGCGGCTATGATCACCACGCCACAACAGTGCCATCACTACAATAGGTTGGATAGGTGTAGGGTAGGGAGAGGAGTGAGAGGTTAGAGACAGAAGAAAATGATTTGGAGTGCATTTGATTGACATAAAAAATATCTCCTAAAAAAGAAAATATTTTCCTTATTTTGAGAAAAATAAAAACCTGCTCCCCTCAAGGAAAATGTTTTCCTTGAAAACAAGGAAAATTAAGCATACTTTCAAAAGTTAGAAAATATTTTCAATGGAAAAAGATAGCAATCAAATACTCTAAAGTAGGAATTTGGGTGAAAAAGTGACATTCTTCATGAAAAATAAATACAATCAAACACACCCTTAGTGTTTGGGAGTAAAATTTGGTGGGTGGACGGGCCTGGGGTGTAATTTAAATTTATAATATTATTATTAATATTTAAAAATTGAATTACCATATGATTCTTGAACAAAAAAAAAAATTAAACCTGATTTTCGAGTTGACAAGTTTGAAACCATGTTTTAGTGTAATTTCCACATACTTTTGTTTCATACCCATTATCTAAAAACTCACTTTTTTTTTTCTTTCAAATTCATTTTTAACAACACATTATGTAATAGAATATTTTACATATAAATTCAAAATATTTTCTTACCTTTTAACCATATATTCTTTAAAAAATTAATGTTACAAAACTCATTTTCATTAACAAGAAAATGAGGCTCAAACATATGCTACGTGTATAGACTAATTTTTGAGAAGTGGATTTTTTTTTCTTTCCTTTCCTTTTTTTTT
>CAIGRS010038253.1:0-19827 GCA_903798395.1 Fraxinus floribunda | reverse complement strand
CAAAAATGAGGTATAAGATTTATTTATTCGTAAATCAGATAATAATTCAACTATTAATATTAATAGTTTTAAATTTCACTCCAACTAATTCCAACCAACCTATCAACTTTAACCCAAATCATCTCTCTCTCTCTCTCTCTCCCCGCTTCTCCCTTCTCTCACACGATCGGCTGATTACCTCTCTTCCTTCTCTCTCTATTCTTACCATTGCGTTGCTACACAGTGACAATGATGTCGCATGCGTGTGACGGTGTCGGCTGAACAGTGTCGTGATGCTGCCTCGTTGAAGCTCAGCTACATGTTGTGACACTACTTTGTAGTAGTCGACGCTAGTGGTTACAATATAGTTGCCCTACATTGGTAACGATAGAGTTGCCCAGTGCTGCAAATGGTAGAGCTGCCCAACAGCGTTGCCTGCGACAACAGAGCGACAACGATGCCAGCAACCGCATAGAAAAAGTGTGGAGATAAGGGTTTGGGTAAGAATTTGGAGACTTCTGAAATTACATGCTCTTGCTTGCAATTTCAAATTGGGGGTCAATTTACAAATGGCGACGATGGTGTTTGTGATGGTACAGTAGAAGGTGGTGAAGATCGCATGTAACCAAAGTAATTGTGACCTATAAATTTATTAATTTGTGGTGTTTGTGTTGTTGGCTACGATGGTGGAGTGGTCGCGGCAGTGGTGAGGTAGTTGTGGGTAGGACGGCGTGGGATGAGGTTTGTGACCAATTATTTGATTGATTGTAACCAATAAATACTATGAAACCAATTATTTGAGATTGTGATCAACAAATTGGATATTTCTTTACCAATGTAATTGATAACTTGTGACCAATAATAATATGTAATCTAAAAATTTGAGTTGTGGCTTATAAAATTCATAATTTATGATCGATAAATAAATTGCGATCTATAAATTTTTTAATTTGTGACCGTAAAATAATTTGTAACCTATAAATTTTTTTATTTGTGATCGGCAAATAACTTGTGACCAATTAATTCCATAATTTGTGACCAAATTGTATAGAATTGTGATTTTAATATATTTAATTAATAAAATATTTTTTTAGTTAATTATTTCATAAATAAAATTTAATAATATCTAACTTTTTTAAAATTTAAAATGTATTTCTTAGTTTTGAAATGGATTATAGTTAACATCTTAGATATGAAACTTTCCCATATTCTTTATCTATGCCTAACTTATTTTAGCTAAACAAGATTAATAGAATTGTCCAAACTAGATTCTATAAATTTGAAGTACTTTTTCTTTTTGGGAAAAGAACTCTAGGAGTCCTTGGAGTTGAATATGTTGATCTCAAAATTTGGACGGATGACGTGGTCAATAGATGATGATCCTTCTTACATTCACGTAGTTCTACGTCGTTCTATCGATTCTAGTCTCAAGTCAAGTGTGTTTAATATTTTGTGACCCACCCCATAACCTAAGTCGACAAGTAAATAGTAGACTTGACAAGTTGATTTGGTAGGGTGTTTGCTATAGAAATGTCACATCAATTAATCATGAAAAATCTTGTACAAAAGTTTTTTTTTTTTTTTTGAAAAAGATAATGTGGGGGTGGGAAATGCTTCCCATCAATGAAGAGGCTATTTGCCTCGAATTTCCTCCCTGCAGTATGCATAACATCTTGTCTAGGTTTTGGATGGTTGGCTTCATTATGGCATTGGCACCTCGGCATAAGTGCACCTTGATTACCTTATATATGGCCTTATCGAGTCAGGTAGGATGGTGATGTGGAGTGTGGCCGATGTTTACCATCAACTAAAACTTCTTGTTCACTTTAAGATAATCTAGCGTGTGTTCTACATTTCAATAAAGCCATTATACTATGTAATATGCTTTAAAAATCATAAACATTTTGTTGGAAATATTACTTTTTTAAGCGTTCAAACATTGGTTATTAAAGGGGAAGGAAAATTTTACATGATCTCAACGGTCAAATTGGATGGATTTTGTCAACAAGAACGAACCATAAATATTTCTTTAAATGTTGAGGATGTCTGGTGCTATTTTTAAATACTGGGATAGATCTGCAACGTTTTTGAAAAGTTGAGTACAAAATATGAAATTTTTTCCTTATTAAAATACCATAGGTGAGGTTGGGCAATGACGTAATGGTAAAATCCACTTATATAATTAACTATTTTTCATTATTTTCTTATCTTTAATCCTTCTCTAACTAGCATCTTTAATCAAAGTTTTCGTCAAAAAATCGTTAACGTCTTTTAAAAAGATGGATAATTATTTAGTCTTAATTTTGTATTTTGTTTTGTTTTTCGCTTATGTGAAAAAAAAGGGGGAACAAATAAGTTTCTTATTTTATCTTAACAATTTATTTTAACGGAAACAATAACGAGGGAAGGACTTGCATCTATTTGAGAATGAGAATTTGATGAAAAAACTTAGGAACATCATAAACTTGTATGTGAAGTGCTACAAGTACATAAGGGGCATCATAATGGTGTCTATAATGGACACATGATGCCCTCTATTGGATGGGGGCATGGTCCCTTATGTACAAGAAGATTAATCCAACTTGTATTATGATGGACTTCAAGGCTCAATAACGTCTTTGAAGACAAAGTAAACCCCGACCTTACGAGGAGATCTACCGAATTTACAAGAATAGGTAAATGCAAGTTACATCATGAATAGCTATCCAAGTCTCTAATGCATGCTTTGAAGAAGGGATAAGAGAATGCGTCCAGCAATTCTCCAGTTACAAAGAGATGTTTTTAGATGCTTTTCCGGCCTCTCCTGTCTTTTACTAATTATATTCTTCTCCTTTCATGTTCAATTCTGAATTCTAATTTCAATTTCATGGACTTTTTAAAGGGACTACTGTTTTGGACTGACCCAACTTATTATGTGTTTTTTGTGCTTAGCACCCAAATGGCCGGCCAAGTAATTGATTGTAGAATCTATTCGAGATGGTCTTCTCTCAATTTATAATTTAATTTAGAATAATTCTATTCATACATAATCATTTACTAAATTTTTTACCGAATTGACAAGTGGTGACCCCGTATTGAGGGGGCGCATGTGCACGTAGCGCGGTTGTTTAGTTTAATGCACTTTGGTAAGGCTTTTGAAAAATCAAAACCTATTTTTGAGATTAAAAGAAATTACTTTTGAACATATTTAGATACTTTTCTAAAAGTATTTTTTGTCTCAGATCTTTTACAAAAGCAGAAGCAAAAATAGAAGTTCTGCTAGAAGGACCCCTATTCATGTCACTTCCTTTTTTTTTTTTGGCGAGGTAATGGGGTTCGACAATCAAAATCCGAGACGGCAGTTTATAGTACTAACAACACTATAATGACAAAAGAGAAAAACAACTAATCCATGTTTCTAAGAAAACTATTGATGCCCTCCAATTTACTTTTAGGATGAATTTGGTGACTTCTTCTTGCCAAAGCCAACAACAGCAGTGACGAAGCGACGGTTGTATTGCATCCGCTTGTGGGAACGGCCGCGGGGTTTCTTCTTCTTATCCTGCTTCGCCACCTTGGGAGTCTGCCCTGTGACCTTTCCGGCACGAGCCAATGATCCGTGAACCTTACCCATGATTGATTTTTCTGAGTCGCCTGAAGCAAAGAGAAGCCGCTTAGAGGAAGCTAAAGATTATTCATGTCACTTCCTTCAAGTTCATTAAGTCGACAGACAAAAACGGACATAATAACATGTCATTTGTTCATTTGCATCTAGAGTAGCGTTATAAAAGCCATGCCAATATTTACATTATTTTTCGTATGGATTGACTTTATTGAATTGGAAAGTAGAATTTAAATAATTCGATAGTGACAAATAAAATTGAGTGACATGTAGTTAAGTTTTAGTTTAGTCCCGCTATAGCATGCCTATTGAAGACTTTTTCCTCGTAAACAGTAACTAATGGTACTTCCACCATATATCATAGTAGATTGAAAAATAATAATAATAATTTGACCTTTTCAACCCCATTTATTCTGTTTAACATAAGTGATTATTAAACTATATGGAGACTTATAAATTGTTAGTGAAAAGCAGACACCATATCAAACTTCAAAAGTAGCCAGAGAAAATCTTGCTTCTGCAATGGCAAATTCACCTTCTATTATTAGTTTTTCCCCTAAACAAAATTTACCTACAGACTTGTCCATTACAGAGGAAGCCTCTGCACAAGAATTCCCTCCAAGAGATTCTGTTTCCCCGTCGTACTACCAACAAGTAAGTTTTTAAACGGTCGCATTAGACAATACAATATACAAAATTTTAATGGATACTTTGTGCTCGAGTGAACAGATTATAGCAGAGATTTTGGGCACTTATGTTCTTGTTTTTGCGGGTTGCGGTGCTGCTCTAGTTGATCGAGAGAAGACACTTACAGTTGTGGGTTTAGCAATGGTGTGGGGACTGGCTTTGATGGCAATGATATATGCACTTGGCCATGTTTCTGGTGGGCACTTCAACCCTGCAGTTACCATTGGCTTTGCAGCCGCGCGAAAACTTCACCTCGTTCGCGTAAGAATATAATTTGCACACGAAATTTAGATTGTTCAGTACTATCCAATAATCTTTTTTTCTTAACATGTTAGAATCGTCTTGCAGGTACCGTTGTACGTTTTATCGCAATTTTTGGGTTCAACACTTGCATGCCTCACCCTGAAAGTACTATTCCATGACCAAGCTGATATACTACCCACTCTCACTCGTTATTCCAGTTCAACTACTGATCTTGAAGCTATTATATGGGAATTCATCATCACTTTTATTCTTATGCTCACGATACGTGGAGTAGCTTCTGATGATAGAGCAGTACGTATTTCTTGTCGTGGTACCTCTATATTTAGTTCTTGCACAGGTTTATCTAAGCGTTATTGGAACTTATCAACCATCTTTCACACTATAAAAGATCATTCAAATACTGAATTCGCAATTTATTGTCGATGAAATCAGAATAATGAACTGGCTGGAGTTGCAATTGGAGCTACAGTGCTATTTAATGCCCTTGTTGCAGGGTGAGATACCATCCCACAAGCTTCATGCATGTTTTGCTAAGCTTAAAAGGTTAATAACTATATAAATTTTAAAATAAATAATTTTTTTTGCTGGTCAAAAGGGAGGTAAGTGAGCTATTAGTATACTTTGATGGCAAGTAAAACTTAATTTGAGAATAAGAAACTTTTGTATGCTTGAAAGTAAAAAAAATTAACATATTTTATCTTTATTTGCATAAGCAGTAAACACGAAATGATCCCACTGCACTATTTTTCTCTTAATATGAACTTCTAGTTACAATTTCCATCAGGTTATCAAAAAGATAAGGGAAGCAGAATAAAGGGAGTTCTTAAATGTACTTATTAGTGAATTGAAAAAATGCAGGCCGATTACTGGAGCTTCTATGAATCCTGCAAGAAGCATAGGTCCAGCAATAGTCTCTGGTGTTTATAAAAATCAATGGGTGTTTGTTGTTGCTCCCATTCTTGGAGCCATAGCTGCAAGCCTGATATACAGTCTTCTCCAGCCATGGAAGCCGGGAAAGCAGAAAGAGAGTGCTAGAAGTACATACAATGATCTATATCTATGTCCCGAGGCATGAACATGTATTCAACCATGTGGAAGTATATCAAACAACCGAATGTAGTACTGAGATTGGATTAGCAAAATGGACTTCACGCTAGAATCTAGAAGGAAGATGAACATCAGTGTAGTAGCTTATTTTTATGATGGCATGTTAAAATCCCAATAGCAGTATTTCACATTAGATATATAGTTTTTCGAGTCTTTCACTTCAACTGATTAATAATCCTCCAATCAATTAAAGTTAAAACGGTCAGCACTTTCAACGAGAAGTCGAGTGTTAAGGGATAGAATCCCACATCGAATAAAGATCAAAACATAGACTAATTTATAAAGATTTGGGTTACTCCTCTTAAATAAGATTGACCTTTTAAGATGGAACCCCAAATCTTAACATGGTATCAGAGCCCGCTAAGCTTCAACGAGCGATTCGATCCGATTAAGACTAAAAAAAAATTGAGCACACGAATTTCAAGAATGGTTTGCTCAAACGAGTCACCATCTTGTGGGGGCATGTTAAGAGATAGAATCCCACATCGAATAAAAATGAAAATATAGACCAATTTATAAGGGTTTGAGCTACTCCTCTTAAATAAGGTTGACTTTTTAAGATGGAACCTCAAATCTGAACATCGAGAACACAGATCAGTTAACATGCTCCGATACCATGTTCAACCACCATTAAAGGCTTAAGCATTAAGTTCTCAGGAGGAACAAAGTTATTTATCTAAATCTTCAGTACAGAAGCAATAAAGGATATGCAACTTCATAGACAAACGTCACAAACCATCATCCAAAAAGGAAAAAAAATGCAGAAAAATGTTGTGTTAAGCATGAGTTGAATGCTATTCCAACTATAATATCTGCACGGTTGATAAAAATTAAAGGAACAGACCTGCATTTATTAGAGGACTGCACATCCTTCAATGACACGTCTGCACTCATGAAAATATATACTGTACAGCAAAACTACATGTATGATACAGCCATAAACAAGCAGAATATGAACCAGTACCTGATCCAATTTTTTGAAACTTCAGACATCATGAATTGTTGATCAGATAATATCAGTGACGAAAGAGATGCATGTTGTACAATGGTTTTGTCCCACGGACCACTATGGACAATATCTCGTTTCTCAACCTCCAGGCCAGTATATCATCATCTGTAAGGATTGTCTGTCAGGGACGTGTGAAATAAACATTGAAGTTTCAGAGAATGTTACCAACTCCAATAGAGTAAAAATCGTATCCTCCGAAATAGTGTACATCCATTAATAGTTATATCCAGAGTGAGCATATGGACAGAATGACAACATTTAACAAAAAAAAAAAAATTAATTCCGGCGACCAACTTGAAACAAAATGAAGTGCCGAACTCAAAATTTCGGTCAAAGTTAAGCTTCCGTTTGATCCCCATCCCCAATAATGCATTTACATGTCACATCACATGGGTCTGCTACAATGTTTTTTTGGTAAAATGAATTGTGTGCAAAATTACATGTTTGCCCTCCTCTCATCTAAGAAACCACTTGAAAAATGAATACCTTTTTTTATATGGGCAAGTACAAATACGTGTACTATTGGAATTTTATTCACGTTAACACATACCATGTTTGATCCACATTCCTTCAAAATTCATTTTTTCAAAACTAATTTTCATTCACATTTTTCAATAAAATAATATTTTTCATCTCATCCAAATTTTTTCCTTCTTTTTTAACCACATATTCTCGATCACATAACTATGTAAAATACATTCTTCCCTCAATAATATGCATCCAACACCCCCATATCAATTTATTTGTCTATGTTCTTATTTACTACACGTGGAAAATATTGTACATCCAAAAAAAATTATAGCATCATTGTTGCTGTGTCATATAATCGCAAAGTCTGTCCCACTTACTTCGCTGCATTTCATGTGCATTCATTTTGGCATGCATTTCATCTTTAGTGTTAGGTAGCTCCACCTTGGATGTACTGTAGTCTATCTCTGCTCTCACAAACACCTCGCCCCACAAATCCAGCACGACGTAAGAAATCATGAATACCCATCGTTGCGACGACAACTGCAACTTGTGTTTTAAACGAATAGCTAGACATACGATCAAGGATTTGCCATCTTTGCTTCCATACATCAAAGGAACGTTCAATCACGTTTCTGCACGAAAAGTGTCTGTAGTTAAATCTCTCACGAGCATTCCGAAAACGTCGACAACGGCCCGTTCCATTGTCACGGAACTCTGTTAAATGGTACAATATATCTGATCATTTGTATATGGCCATATATCCCGATCGATGAGCAAAATCGAAGTCAACCAAATAACACTTACCCGGCGCTGGTAGAGAACAGTGAATTTCTGAACTATATATAGCACGAGCTAGTATTCGAGCGTCGTGCGTATTAACGATGGTGCTAACAAGCACAAACGTGAAACATAAATTGAAATCACACGCGTCCAACACATTTTGCGTCGGTACTCCTTTTCGGCCTATGAAATTCACACGCTCATGATGTTTCACATGCGTTCCATCAATAGCTCCAATGCAATCCTGAAAGATTGGATGCTTAGTCGGGCCCGACTTGCAGGAATCATCTCCCTGGTTATAGTTCAGACTGAGACGTACATATAGTGCAACGACGGCACGACGAACCTCTTTGAAGTAATGGCATACTGTTTGCAACGAATGGTTGAATATCGTCGTCACTTGCCAATATCCCTTTCCATGTGCTAATATGTACAAGAACATTCCAACTTGCTTTCACACCCATTCCATTAATAGCTCCAATGCAATCATGAAAGATTGGATGCTTAGTCGGGTCCAACCTGCAGGAATCCTCTCCCTGGTTATAGTTCAGACTGAGACGTACATATAGCGAAACGACGACACGAAGAACCTCTTTGAAGTAATGGCATAATGTTTGCAACGAATGGTTGAATATTGTCGTCACCTGCCGATATCCCTTTCCATGTGCTAATATGCACAAGAACATTCCAACTTGCTCGTAGATATCTATCTGCCGGCTACTGCATAAGCTATATTCGTCACGCGAAATATGTACAAAATGTCACAACACTTGTGGGTACATTCGAAATTCTTGATAGCACATATGTCCATTCTTTTCCATTGCTTCTTTCATATACTTGTGGCCATTTATGGAAATAGGAAATCTTCGAATACGACATCGCTATTTGCAATAGTAGTTTCTCGCGTCACAGTATGCAATCCTACAATACGTAACCCAGTTCGTTACGTCATCCGCTAATTGGCCGAAAAACTCTTCATCTTCAAATTCTTCCTCATCGAAACCCAATAGAAGCACACAATTGAAGTTGAGATCATACATTGCGTTACTGATATTTAAAAAATTGTTAAATTTCTTATAAACAAGTTGAAGATTTATTTTTTTAACCGTACAAATTTGTGTTACTAACCTCGTGACTTCACATATCATAATTCCTTATTCAAAACAACTAATTTATAGAGTAGTAAATGTGGCATGTAAGTTGTTTTCTTTGATTTAACTTTCATTTCAGGTTGTACCAAATTTTCCCAAAAAAAAAACCGCATCACATTGTACACGTTTAACTTTTTTCAGCTAATGCTGAAGGATTCCCTAAAAAATGTGCATTACCTACAACTTTTGTCCACCAGGCATGTACTATTTGTGGTAAGAAATAAAGTAAACAATTTTCAATACAAACCTACATAGCACAATAACATATGAAACAGAAGAGAATCATAACGTACATGGGTACAAGTATAGAAAGCTGTAATTGTCACGAGGAAAAAAAGTAAAAAAAAAAACCACATGAGTACTAGAGCTGGTAGTGTCACTAATGGAGTATTTTTTGAGCTCATTAAACTGCCACTCAATCCACTTAAATTTTTCATCAGCGTCACGCATCACGCCGAGCATATCCTGATAGCACTTTTGTGCAAGAAGCATACAGGTGAAAAAGTACGCGGGGGGAGGGGGGTTTGTCGCTGGAGTCTCCCAGCGGCAAACAACTCTCAGACGTAGGCAACTCCATCATTTTCCTTCGGCGCCATGATGATATTTTTCTTCGCTACCATTTCCTCGACGACATTGTTTGCCCGGTCAACAGAAAATGACAATTCCCGAGCAGAAATTTTCTTTTTCTTCTCCTTTTGCGAAGTCGTCGCCGACTTCCTTTTTTCGCCGCTTCGAGCATTGGAAGCGTTCACGTGGAGTTACACTTCTCTTCGTCTCCCTCATCACTCGAACCAGTACTCTTCCCATCGACAGAGATCGCATCCCTGTGGTCTTTAACTGCACTGTCCTCGAACAATGCGAATCCCGTTCGACATAAATTCGTCACGGTCATTGCGTACTTGTCACCGTCATAATTGTCGCTAAGAAGTTAACGATATTGAATGTAGATCTCACTGACATCTTTATCTTTAAAATCTCTATAATCCTTGTTCTCTTGCAGTAATGGTTACACAATAATGCAAATGACTTGATATATGTGGAAATGTTAACCGATTGTGCATTTTCGCATCAAGACGGAATGTTGATGACATATTCGTTACAAATGCTATATAAAAAAGTACAACCACTTCTTAGAACTTACCGCAGCTACTAAATGTCAGAGGAAATGCTATCTATGGAAAACACCAAGCAATCATCAACACACTGCCTATAATTACATTTTCGATAACATTACACATTCCTAAACACAAGAAACTAATTCAACAAAGCAAGATCCAACTCCAATCAAATATTCACACAACCACACCGACAGTATCTTCATGAAACTCGTTTTCGTGGATACGGTTTGAATTTAGCAAAAAGTACAGAACACACAAATGCAAGTGACGTAGTCAATATGTTCATAATGTGGCACCAATTCGCAACTTTGTACCTTTATTTTTCGGCTCCACCATTCGTTTGATGCTATGATATGGCCTACTGATGGGTTATATTCGACCATGGTACAAGTACAGCTCGGTGAAGCGTTTGTGGTCTCAACGCATTGCATCCCAATGGTTGCGAATTTGTTGTTTGCTCCAATTGTGGCCGGATATGGAGTTAAAAAGCGTAATAACACGTTCCCCGTCATACTCGTGAAACAATTACCGTGTCGATGAGCTTCGACAATTGCAGTCTCGCAGACAGTAATAAACGTTTTCCTATCTGCAGGATTCCATTTCGCTTATTTTTTGGAGCCCGAGTCGTTATGACACTCATACGAATTGGACGAATCAGGACTCCTGACATCACCTATTTGCGGGAATTAGACCAACGGGAGTTGTGACACAATGCAAGGAATCAAAATTGTAATTGTAGTGTGCCGTTCGTTACCGACTTGAAAATGGCTCAATCGATATTGGATAATGAATTCGAAAAAAAAGTGCCACTATTGACATGATACAGCTTGTAGCAAAACTTACTGACACCGCTCGTGTCCCTCGCCTGTATGTGCGTCAGTCTTCAGATCAAGTTCATCACTACCCTGGTCGACTCGATAAACAGAAAAACGGAGCACATAGAAAATCGGCAGAACATATGTGACTTGAGGCGAAGTTGGATTTCCTAAAGAGGAAATTGTCGGCCGACGGTGAATGGCGCTGCATGACAGAGACACTGCTGGACGCTGCACCTGTGCAGCTGCGGCTGAGCCAAATTGGAGAAATAAGAAAGCAGTTGCTTCTGGTGACAAATCTCACAACTTACTGCTTTGGGTGCTACTGTAACGACAAATGCAGCTTCGAGCGTACGAACCGAATAGGCATCAACGACTGGGTTGGGTATCTGACAAGGAAAGTAGATGACGGCAGGTCAACGTCAAGTAGCTTCTAACGAGGATGCGTTTGCAGATGAGGGAGAAAACGAATTGGGAAAGTGGTTGTTGGAAAATGATGGAAGGGTAGAATGGAGAAATGTCTTCTTCATTGTCAAATTTTGAACAATAATTGTCAGATACTTTACTGCTCCAATGTTCAATTTTTATCTACAAATGTGGAAAAAATGTGCCCCTTGTACAATGTGATGCAGCTTTTTTTTTTTTATGAAAATTTGGTACAAACAGCAGTGAAAGGTAAATCAAAGAAAACAACTTACATGCCACATTTACTATATAAATTAGTTGCTTCGAACAATGAATTATGATATGTAAAGTCAAAATATTAGTAACATAAATTTGTACTGTTAAAAAAAAAATTCAACTTGCTTATAAGAAATTTGACAATTTCTTAAATATAAGTAACGCAATGGATGATCTCAACTTCAATTGTGTGCTTCTATCGGGCTCCGAGGAGGAAGAAGAATTCGAAAATGATGAGTTTTTCCGTCAATTGGCGGATTATGTAACGAACTGGGGTTACGTATTGTAGAATCGCATACATCGACATGAGAAACTACTATCGTAAACAGCGACGTCATATTCAAAGATTTTCTTTTTCCAGAAATGGTCACATGTTTATGAAAGCAGCGATATAAGAGAACGGACATATGTGCTATTAAGAATTCTGAATGTACCCACAAGTGTTGCGATATTTTGCGCACATTTTGCGTGACGAATGTGACTTATGCAGTAGCCAGCAGGTAGATATCTATGAGCAAGTTGGAATGTTCTTGTGCAGATTAGCACATGGAAAGGGATACCGGCAGGTGACAACGATATTCAACCATTCGTTGCAAACAGTATGCCATTACTTTAAAGAGGTTCTTCGTGCCATCGTTGCGCTATCGGCACGTCTCAGTCCGAACTATAACCAATGAGAGGATTCTTACAGGCCAGACCCAACTAAGCATCCAATCTTTCAAGATTGCATTGGAGCTATTGATGAAACGCATGTAAAAGCTGTGTTACCGCGTCACGAGCGTGTGAATTTTATAGACCGAAAATGAGTACCGACGCAAAATGTATTGGACGTATGTGATTTCAATTTATGTTTCACATTTGTGCTTGCAGGCACCACCGGGGATACGCATGACGCTCGAATACTGGTTCGTATTATATACAGTCCAGAAATTCGCTTTTCGCTACCAGCGCCAGGTAGGTATTATTTGATTGACTCCGATTTTGCTCATCGATCGGGATATATGGCCCAATACAAAGGATAAGATATATTATACCATTTTCAAGAGTTCCGTGACGATGGATCGGGTCGTCATCGACGTTTCTGGAATGCTTGTGAGTGATTTAACTATACACTCTTCGTGCGAAAACGTGATTGAACGTACCTTCGGTGTGTAGAAGCAAAGATGGCAAATCATTGATTGTATGCCTAGCTATTCGTTTAAAACACAAGTTGTAGTTGTTGTCGCAACGATGAGTATTCATAATTTCTTACGTCGTACTGGATTTGTGGATGAGGCGTTTGCGAGAGCAGATACAGACGACGGTGCATCTGAGGTGGAGCTACCTAATGTTGAAGAAGAAATGCATGCCAAAATGAATGCACATGAAATGCAGCAAAGCGAGTGGGACAGACTTCACGATTATATGGAACAACAATGACACTATAATTTTTTTAGAATGTGCAATATTTTTCACGTGTAGTGTAATAAGAACATAGACAAATAAATTGATATGAGGGTGTTCGATGCACATTATTGAGGGAAGAATGTATTTTACATAGTTATGTGATAAAAAATATGTGGTTAAAAAAAGGAAAGAATTTGGATAAGATGGAAAATATTATTTTATTGATGTTTAATTGAAAATTAGTTTTGAAAGAAAGTGGATCAAACATGGTATGTGTTATGACATGAATAAAATTCCAATCATACAATGCACCTGCCCATGTGAAAAAAGTCACATGGGCTCTTTTCATTGACAATAGATTGAAGAAGAAGAGAGGAGGGCAAACATGTAATTTTGCACACAATTCATTTGACCAAAAAAACACTGTAGCGGACCCCATGTGATATGACATGAAAATGCAGGGGGAAGGATGGGGATCAAATGGAAGCTATAAATAAAAAGTTTCAATAGTTCAACCTTCTATGTTTAGCTTACCCAGTTTGAGAAAGCCGCCTCAAGTTCACTAGCTGGTGAGACTGTGGATGCCTTTGCAAATAAGAGGAACTGGTTCCAATACCGTTGTCCTCACCAGCGAATTGATCAGAGAAATTAGAATTCGAGGGAGACCAAACTGGAACTACACCCCCGTCCCTTTCTCTTCTACTGCTATTGGATGATTCTGCTGTTGAATCTTCAGAATCTCTCTGACCCATTGCAAATGTAAATTGCCGGAAAGTGTTGACGGTTCTAACTGTTTGCATAACATCATGTCCCTGTGGTTCTCTTGGCTCTTCAGTTAAATTTACATTAATATTGGTTGGTACTTCTGCTCGACTATCATCTGCTGAATTTCTGCGATCAATAGAGGTTTCTTCATCATCAAACCTGACCAAAGAAGAAGTCATACTCGGGACCATCTGATCCTCGTAACGTCGAATTACTGTATTTACAGGGTTGTTTCTGACAGGTTCATGGTCCGTCTCCATTTGCGTGTCTTCGGGAAATGTGAAGGGGGCAGATTCCGAGTTGTCTCCAAGTCCCTCTTCCATTCCATTCTCAATTGCAGCCCTTGACGTTGCTACATGTTGCCACATCTGTGACAAAGCTTCTTGTAACCTGGCTTTTGCAGCATCAATTTCAACAATGGGAAGGGGGTAATTGGAGCCAAGCTCAATTCCAGCTGCTTGGAGTACGGATTCTGGCGCATTCCATGGATGATGTATCCATTCAGTTGGCAATCTAGCAAGTTCAGGAAGCCATCGCCGAACGTACTCTCCATTGGGGTCGAACTTGTAACCCTCAAGCTGCCAAATAGACAATAAGACATGTTTACGGCCTCTATTGTAACAGTTTTCAAGAAAAACTATGATTAGTACTTGAATGCAATCTAAATGTCACATTTGGGAGAGCTACCTGGTATAATTTGTACAAACCAACATAAAAAAAATATGAGCAGAAGTCTCGATAATTTATGCAAATTTGCTAGAAGTAAACTAAGCACGAATTCATGCAAAGCTCATCAATACGTACCTGTGGATTATCAATACGATCCAACTCACGACCATCGGGAAGAGTGCCAGATATATACTGCCAACCAAGGGCATCACTCTCAAGGTCGGCATCTAATAGGGTATCCCAGAAATATTTCATTCCCCATCTCCAAGGAAGCAGCAGAACCTTCACAAAGAAACTAGAGACAACGACTCGTATCCGATCATGTAACCAGCCAGTGGCCCACAGCTCTCTCATACCAGCATCCACAAGTGGATAACCAGTTCTGCCTTGTCTCCATGCCTTAAAATAGCTTTCGTCCACTACCCACGGAAAATACTTTAGGTGACCAAGTAAAGGCCTTTCGTGGCTGTATGGATGATTGAAACTCATGTATCTTGAATATTCTCTAAGGCCAATACTCTTGAGGAACAAATTGACACTCTCTTCACCTGATTTGTTCCCTTCATTGGCCCAAAGAACTTGCTTCATGCGAACAAGATGAAAAACTTTTCGAACACTGACTTCTCCGAAATGTAGATGGGGGGAGAGAAACGAGGTCGTGGCACTATCAGCCTTTCGGCGATTCATGGAGTACTCTATTAGTGGTCCATTGATGAAGGTCGTTAGGGCCTTGTCAGCATTACTCCAGCCAGGTGACCATGCCCGTGCTAGAAGTGCATTACTTCCTTTCTCAGAGTCATCTTCAAATACCAAATTGTCTGAAGGGCATCTTGACACATCAGCTAGAAGAGCCAAACAAAAGATATTAGGGGAATACTCATGAAAAACAAAGAGGTTGAATAATAGTTGCTCAACATAAAGTAAATATGGGAATGAAGGTCTGTAAGTAACATGGGAAATCCAACATGCTAATAATATTCACATCAACATAATTTTTTTATGGAAGCTGCGACACCAAGCATATTAACACTAAATATAGGTGCCATTAATTAAGTGGACAGGTAAATCTATCGTACATAATGAAGCTGATCACCGATAGACGACCAATATGAGGTTTAAAAAGCTACACCAATAGAAGGAAAATCATCTCTCTCTCTCTCTCTCTCTCTCTCTCTCACACACACACACACACACACACACACTCACACACACTCACACACTCACATATGGATGGATTTGAATTGCTACTTTGAAAGCCATCAGCCGATGAAGTGTTTATCATTGGTGCTTAATCTATTTAACAGTAATCTTTGTATTTGAAAACTCAAGGGTTAAGACTCAATAATATCGCTATATTTCCAAACAAGTAAATCAAGCTGTTACCAAATACAAGGCAGAGTCCAGAGATATAGATCTTTATTATAAAAAATATGCTCAATATGCTAACATGCACAATCATTTACTTAATCAACGATATCAGATTCTCACCTTTAGTTTAAAGTTGAGAAAGAATGGGATTAAGCGTAATTCTGTTGTCTTATATATCAATGAAATCAAACAATAGTGTGTGTGTGTGTGTGTGTACGCAGATTATACCAACTACACATTCTGATCTGAAGTGTGAGAAGAGAATCAGCAAGGCACAGGATATGGGGATTAATTATGTTTTTCATTTTATGTATAAGAAGAGATGTAGGAAAGGAATGAGATCCTGTAGCATAGTTTTCACACTCATAACTTGCCACCAAAATCGTGCAATCAAATTAACAACCAACAATCAACGAGACAGCGAAAGAAGAGAAGGAAGGAAGAGATATGAAGAGAGAGAGAGGGCTAAGAGAGAAAGAGATCTGACAGTGAGGGAGAACTCTAGTACTTGTATCCAATTACAAGAAATTCATGGAAAGTATTCAAGAATGCTAGGGAACATTTAACAAGCATTGCTTGCATGGAGACAACAGGTGGACTGAAAATGTCATCCTCTAATCTATATTTTGCATTGTTTTGGAAAATATCATAGGTGTGTTTGAAACCCATTTTTTGAAGATAAAAATTTTTAGAATAGTGATTGATGGAAGAATGTGTGGTGGAAAAGTTATGAAAAGTTTNGGTGTGTTTGAAACCCATTTTTTGAAGATAAAAATTTTTAGAATAGTGATTGATGGAAGAATGTGTGGTGGAAAAGTTATGAAAAGTTTTAGATTTGTGTGTAATATTATTTTATTGAAAGAATGTGCGGTTGAAATGAAGTAGGAGAAAAAAATGAGAATGAGAATGAGATAGAGAATGGGTGCCAAACATGGGCATAATATTAACACCATAATGTTGGTGATCCCAATCAGTGGGTTTAGCACATGTTTTACGTTAGAGGTGTACCATTGGTGGAATTGAACTGTCATTCAGGTCTGATATAAAGATGTTTTCACCAATTGATTAGTATTAATCGAAAAGATTGGAATTTAATAAGATCAATAAAAACAATTATATTCCCTAAAGTTGGTGAAAATCTATTATATCACAATTGCCGATAGACTCCAAGATAGAAGAAGTGTAATGAAGTTTCTGTGAGGAAACAGACCAGAGATGATTCTTTTAGGTGGAAGAATTGGAGCCTCGGGATCATACATCATGCTAAGGCATCTGTCCCAGAACGAAGTAAAGGTTGTAAACGGACGACCTTCCCCATCATGAACTTCCCATGGTTCATAAAGCAAGTCCGCATTAAAGGAACGGACAGCAACACCTTGAGCCGTTAAAACTTCCTTTGCTCTGTGATCCCTAACCAGTGATATGGGGTCTGAAATAAATAAATAAATGTTATAAGCCCGAGTTAGCCAATGTTTGCAGAATTACAACTACATTAACAAAAAAACAAAGAAAGTGCAAAAATTCACTAGTAACACAATAGACTAATTTGAGAATAGAATCGACACTACCAAGACAAAATTTCACCTTTCTCCAAAAATTGAAGATGCTTGAAGGAAAACTGATCACTAAAGATGTGCTTAAACACTGGTGGGAGCACAATAAATGTGCAGCATAAAGGAGTGGCAATATAATAAGCATGCTAGTTTTTGTACATATCCGCCCATTAGAGAAGATAAAATAACTAGATAAGGTTACACAACAAATTTACAAGTTATTTAGAAAATATTTTACTGTCCAGCAGCTACAAGGAATGAGTGAACCAAACATTATCAAAATTCTGAACAATCATATTTCAAACTAATTGATCCAAGGAAATGAAAAAAACAGAAAACACATGAGATCCAATCAAGATTAACAAAATAAAAAACATGTACTGAAACCCAATCAAATATGACAAAAAATAAACCATTAAAAAAAAAAAACTAACCATATAAATGGTTGAACAAGAGTTGATTTGCTCCTGTAGATTTGACAACTTCAATAAGTGAAGAAATACTATCATTAGATCTCTTTGTGACAAGAGAAGTGCCTAGGGTTCTTAAAGAGGCATCAAGATGAGCCAAACTCTGCTTAAGCCACCATCTTGAAACCCTTCCAGGGTAATAGATCCCTTCTTCCTCAGGTGCCCATATAAAAACTGCCACTATTGCTCCTGCCCTAACTCCAGCAGCTAATGCTGGATTGTCTTCCACTCTTAGATCCCTCCTGAACCATACAACAGTACATCTACCCCCTGACATCTTCCAAGAATGTAGCGAAATTATAGAGAGTAAATTCCTATATGGGTTTCGCCAATTAAGACTTCAGCCCATGAACAATAAAAGAACTTATGCTTTCTGGGTGAATCTTGATTTGCCTGAAGTTAATCTAATCAAAAAGCAGACCAAGAAAAAAAGGACCATTTTACAGAGAATACACTCAAACAGAGATGAAGAGGATTGGCTATGGTAGTCTAGTGGGGTTCAAGAAAATTGCAGCCACAAATTCTGTTTTTGTTGATTTTTAGTTCTACATCTTTCTTCTTATCTTGTCTTGTGTAACAGAAAAAAATTCCAACCCAATTTTCTTATGCCTTCCAATCCTTCCAAGATGACATGGTGAAAATTTGGTAAATTAGCATTTTGATTCATACATACAAATTTTCATTTTTCTGAACAATTGCCCGTTGATAATGATCTAGGAGCTCATGCAGAAGGGACGCCTTAAAAATGAAATTAAGCCATGTTTTTCATTCTCATTCTTCTTCAATAAAATAATATTTTTTTTATCACATTAATAATTTTTCCTTCTTCTTAAATCACGCATTTTACATCAATTTATTATTTCACAATACATCCTTTCAAATAAAATGTGCATCAAACATACCTAACATTATGTCCATTGTCAAAATCTTACACCTAGATTCTGTCCATTTTCAAAACCTTACACCTAGGCTAGAAGCAATTTAAGGTCAAAAATTTCCATCACGATAATTTAAAGAATTTACTTCTAAAAATTAAACACATTTGAAAAGTGTTATTTAATTTATAAATAAATAAAAGTAAATGATATTTGTAGATCTCTCAAAAGTGACTTGAATATTTATAAAAAGACGAGCCCAATATAAATTGACGTTTTTCACTTAAAACTTTAAAAAATAATTCATTAAGTTAGTTTAAAAATAACTTTTATTGGACATATGATACAACATATTAAAATTTTCAATTCTCATTTTTAACCACACATTATTTAATAAAATAATATTTTTTATCACATCGATAATTTTTCCTTTTTTTTTTCACAACACATTCTCCGTCAATCTATTATTACAGAATACATTCTTTCAAAATAATGTGGCTCAAACACACGTATTATCCATTTTCGGTTGCATCTGATTCTTGGGGGTACCACCTGGCTAGTTGAAGTTTATTAATTGACTGTACTGTCAAGTTGAGGAGTATGAATGGGAAAACTGGAAGTTGAAAGAAGAGAAGATAGGTTTGCTGACTACTTGGATTT
This sequence comes from Fraxinus floribunda, assembly GCA_903798395.1. NCBI lineage: Eukaryota > Viridiplantae > Streptophyta > Magnoliopsida > Lamiales > Oleaceae > Fraxinus > Fraxinus floribunda. The sequence goes on along the minus strand of CAIGRS010038253.1, from coordinate 418 downwards.
TTGGCCCATATTGGCGGAACGCCTTTTTGCTGTGTTGAATAAGTCTAGATTCCATTTATCTGTCAGTGTTCAAGTGATATTCGATGTGGGAGCCACCGCTATGTATTTTTAATATAAACAATGTCACCACCTACGTGCACAAAATAAATGCACACATGCAATTGTATATACATTCATATATCATAACTATATTATACGATTATAATGAAAAATTGAAGGAAAAATAATATTTTAAATAATGTTTTTTCGAAAAATGTATAGTTAAAAGTAGAAGAAAATTTAGATTTATATACAAAATATTTTATTATGAAAATGCGCGATTGAAAATAAATAGTCAACATGAGCTTAATTCATGTTGTATTTCGACTATTTTAATAGTAGTACATTGCACCCCAGATCCTGTAAAAAAAAAAAAAAA
>CAIGRS010038250.1:0-11036 GCA_903798395.1 Fraxinus floribunda | reverse complement strand
TTTTTTTCCCTCTTATTATGAACCTTTGGTCGTATTTATAGGGAAAATTCTTGACCAATTTTGGTAACCACTCAATTAATTCAATTAGAATTATTATAATTGAATAATTGGGGATTTTGAAAGAGTGCGATGAGTCTTTAAAATTTTATGGGCCTTGGTAGACTTTAGTTTAGTAAACTTAATTGGTCTAGTTATTTAAATTGATACAACCCATTATTTTTTTTATTTTTTATTTTTTTTTGTCTACATAGATTACATGCCAGATTGACTGATGCTTAATCCTATAAAATTTGATATTATATGCACATTAGAATTGAGTTTGACATTGTGATACAATAAGTTGATTCATAAGTTTGATAGGTTGATTTAGTCAAACGTAGACGCTATACCCAAATCATACTAATTTTTTATCCTTAAAATCAAATTTAGCATAGTTTAGGGGTTATTTTACAGTTGTAGGAAGATAGGATGTAAACTGGGATTCCATGTATGAAAATTTATTTGTGGACAATCTTAAATTAATAGGATAAAATAGAGCAAAAGTCTCAAGTTAGAGGTCGGTTTGATTAGATAGGTGTTTAATGATGGATATTGTATTAATGATGGTAAAAAAAATATATAAAAGATATCTTTTCGTAACATTTATGACTCGAGCTATTAAACTTAATAATGTATTTACAACATGATATCCTCAAATCATTTGATTTGGGAATTATCGACCAACAGCTAGTTAAATGAGCTATTTAGAGAATTTAAGGGAAAGATGATGCAAAAAATAATAATACAAAATTTGAAAAAATAGGTGCATGAAACAGAAAACCCACCAAATGCCCAGTTAACCCCCCAAACACTTATTTAAGAAGACATGACTTAATGATAGATTATTAGCCTAGTCTAATCCTAGAGGTCTAAGCAATCAAAGAATTGGAGAATCCTAATTTACTGAAGTGACTTGCAATTAGTAGAGTCCCCTAAACTAGAGAGTGGGAGAATATCAATGAAAAATTCAACCTTAGATTGCACACTGAGAATTCATTTAAATTAGGAACATTGATCAATATGAATGATTTTAAATCATCTCTTTAATTCTTATATTAAACATGGAATAACAAGTGAGATTCGATACCTTAGCGATTCATATCATATATTTAGCAAACACATTTACTTGCTTTCACTAATTTAATTGATAATTTAGGAAGTATTATAGAAAAATCACAACTTGTTTACTATTCTATTATAGGCAATTAATTTTAACTCGGTTAAAGACATAGTCCTCATGTGTTCGACATTTTATTCATCACTATATTATTTGACCACGATCCCGTGCACTTGCCAGTTTTCAAAGAATCAGTATACTCGAGAAATGCTTTCCCATTATTGTAAGTGGGACCGAGACAATGTAAAACTTTTGAACATAAAAACTAAATGTATCAGCATGCTGCATAATTCATAATTCATAAATTTCTAGATACAATTAGTTTTTGAAAGTCTATAATTACATTGATTCTTGAAAGTCTCACGGCTGAGCTTGATGCAGAGATGGCTAGTGAACTTGAGTATATGAACAATCAGTACAATTTAGATAATTACTAATAAATTGAAAAAAGGAGAGTTTACTAGAAACATATGGAAAAATAATGCAAACAGTGAAACAATAGTTTCCACACATTGGATGGGACAGGAACAGGGACAAGGACAAGGACAAGGACACTTGAAAAACATCAAGAATCTTGGTATGCTTGCTATGATGTGTTCAAGGATGGATTAAGTGGTTTTGTATATGATCAACTATTTCAACATGACTTGCCCAATGCGAAGTGGGGAACAAACTTAGGTTTGCATAAACTATACTCCTCTTCTCGTTTTCACATAATTTTTCTTTATTATTTGTCTGGACGAAAATGTGTCTTCTTAGTGTGCTTAATTTAACTTCCATAAACAGCAATTTTTTATTTTTTTTAAGATTTTGCAGTCGAACCCAAATGTTGCAAAATGGAAGAACAAGCTCGTATATAATTACAATGGGGATAGATTTGATACCCTTAGGGAGATTAAGAGGAGAATAATTCATTTAGCTCAAAAGGTGAAGTTACACTGGATGCTGTTAAAGTTGAAGCAAATAAGAATGATTTAAGTTCTCTAGATTATCAATTTGGAGTTGGCAAAGCATAAAAAAAGTGCAAGAGTAGATGTATGGTTAGTAAGGATGACAACTCATTCAAAGAGGCTGTCCGTGCAATGGACATGGCAACATATCGTGTGGCTAAAGTGTCATTGCAATGTGCAAAACCATTTTCTTCCAAGGACAATGATTAATAGTGAATTAATCAACATTATAACCTTTAATACATGATGTCGAACATCATACATTTGTTGCGAACAATTTTATTAATGATCAAAATATAAGTTGTATCACATTATGTTTCTCTATGCAAGTACTCAACTTATTTTAACGCAGTTGCACAAAGTACCCCATCTCTTACTCTACAAAAGATCATCATTATCGATACCGTGACAGTTGGCCAGGTAACAATACGAAATTGTAAAGATAAAAGGCTACAAAAAAAATAAAAAAATCACCAATTAGAAGCGAAAATTGTATACAATTAGCAACAATGAATCTACAGAAACATGCATTTGTGACTCGACCGACCGATAACTACAAAAAAATCGTAACCACAAAACATCTTATTTTTTGAATTCGAATTATCCATTTAATCAAAATTTAGAATACACAATAACCAGATATATGGTATTGTAGGGGTAAGTTGGCATTCAAAAACATCTTAGTGCTTTCTGATTTTTCCCTTGCGTCTACCATTCTAATTTAAAAATTTCATTAGTCAATGAACAAACTATTTTCACTGCCTTCATATCTTTTGTAAGCTTCTTAATTTGTTTTACCGACCTAAGATCATGATCGTAGTTTTTACAATTAGACCCTAGAGTAGCAGGAAAGTAGTTTAGCGGAGCAAATTAGTGTCGAATGATACCTCTTTTGTGCTACCAAGAAGGTGCCCTAATGAAAACGGATGCATACACTTTGCAAGGCACATAAAATTCTTTCGTGCCACCAAGAAACGAGCACACACTTTACAAGGCACGTGAAATCAAGAGATGGCATATCTAGATTCAACTATTTGACTTCCTAGAAAATGCTTATTGATACTTAACTGCTAAAATACTCAAGCCAAGTTAATCACATTAGCAAGCCTCTCTTGCAGAACGGATAGATCAATGCCAGCCGTTAGATCACTAGCCTGCAAAAAATGATCAAATACAAGAAGAGCTAAGATCTTAACCATGAAATTGACACTAATTAACATTAATATTCCTATGTTAATTTGTTACCTCAATCTGGATTCTATATATTGACTTCTCATTTGCTTTTGTAGATTCACAGCTAATAACATTTAGTCCCATCTCAAGCAATTCTTGAAGCACTCTAGAGAGAGGGAACCCTTCTGGTTTAAGGCTACTGCAGATTAGAATCTCTACACCATCCCTGAAAGGGTTCACCACTATACCATGAGTCGAAACAATACTCGAGCTTCCATTCTTAGAATCAATGGTGCTCAAATTAGATGAGCTCTTTAGCTTGTCTCTTCGCGAACTAAGTTCTTCGATGTTTGTTTGCATATGCTTTATGTAATTCGCAGCCTCGTGCATGTGATCGGATACTGAGCGTTTTCCCTAGAACACCACGAATATCACATCAGATACATGTTAATAAAGAAAAATGACAATATGACAAATGAATTTTTTTTTTTTTAACGATGTATAGACACGTACCTTGATGAATTCGAGAGGAAGAAGGGATCGAAGTGAAGCACAAAGTTTTTTCATTTCTTGCCTTCTCTGCCTTTCAATCTCTCTATGCACAACTTTCTTATTCTTGATTTCATTGTCATTCACATCCTTGTTTTCTTGAACACTTGCAGATGACTTTCTTTGCCTCTTTCTTGTATCAGTATTAATAATATTAGCGCCACTTTCGCTCAACAAAACATGATCTGCAAGCAGCTCTTCGAGGACTTTATCATCTTCGAAAATCGAAGGGTCGGGAAAGACCAGCTCATTGCTTTGTTGTGTAGGAAACATCTCAGAAAAATTTCTTCGAGATTCTCCAACCTCTTTCTTGGAATTTCTGAGAAAAAGAAATGTGTATAAATGTAAATACGTGCGCGCAGAAAGAGAGAGAGGAAAGAGAGTCCACTTCTCTACGAGGAGACACCGGTAAACAATGCAACGTGGATTTGAGTGTGCCCTCTTACTGTTACTACAATATTCAACACCAAAATCTTAAACAACAATGAGACACAAATAATCAAACTTTCTGTATTCAGACTTATATAGAGTAGGACCAGTCTACCAAAGCGACAGTAATCTATCACGTTACTGACTCTTGGGGTACATCAAATTCTACGTTTGAACTTATTTTAATCTAATTATTATTATTAGCACTCGTATTTTAACTTTATCACTTATGATTGATCCACTAAGGATTAAACCGTGGGAAAAGAATTTTTTTTCCCGGAAGTTTTACACCCACTCACATGTGTGTGGGGTCCACCGGAATAAAAGAATGAGAAAAAAAAACACACTCCCCCTACATTGTATGTATCTGGTATGGTTATGTAAAACCATGTTTCTGTACATGAAGCAGGGTCCATCCAGTAATGATTGTTTGTCAGATATGGAATAGTGTTTCTGTTTTTGATTGGTTATTATATTTGATAAATATCAGAAGAAAACAAGAAAATATACACACGTTTGCTAAATGGGATCTTCAGAATACTGTTGACGGTGGAAATTTGCTCACTAAGCTTGCTTTCAAGTTGATCGAGACATAAAAGATTTATAAAGGCATAAATAATTGACAATTGTTCAAAGTTTACACACGTGATTTTAACTAAAACATGACTAGCTACTCAAACAAGTTGTCAAGAAATTCAATGAGTGATCCGCTTCAACCGGTTTCCGGGGTGAACCGATTAGTTCACAACTTTTTTTATTAACTTTTAAATTTTAAATGTTTCTAATGTAATCGGACTTGAATTTTGGACATGTTGCCAGTTTTCTTGGTCTCGTCCAGTCTTAGAGTATTTCAAAAAAAAAACTCTTTAAACATGATATCCTCTCTATTTTAAATAGTCAACCTTAAAATCATACTCCAAAATACTCTTTAAATTAATATTTTAATTTAGAGAATGAGTTTGACTTACTTAAATATATTTAAAGTGTTTTAATTTTCAATGTCGGAAACAATAAAACAATCTAAAGAAAAACTAATTAAAAAAAAAAGATAAAAAAATAAATAAAAAATAAAAAATTGGAGTAATAAAATTAAGTGTTAAATATAAAAAAAAATTGTTGGAGTATTTCAAAATCTAAACTCTCTAAATTTATAGATGTTATCCAAATGATAGAATATACTATTTAAAAACAGAGAATCTATTGGAGATGCTCTTATAAGATTGAATATGAAAAGTTTAATGTGATGACAATGGACTTAGAGAAAATTTGGTACGTTAAATGTTCATTAGTCAATAGAATTAAGAAAAAATAAGACTGTTATTCAATCCAACATATACCAAACATTTGCTATTTTTTGACATCTCTTGTCGAGATGAGGGAATACTCATTAATAGCCTGTTTGGTAGAGAATAAAATCGGATTAAAATTGAAAAATTAGTCGTTATTGTTGACTTTTATTAGACGAGTGGGACCCAATAACGATCATATTTTCAATTTTAATCCCTACCGAACAGGGCCTTAGTATTTTGGCCGAGCCCCTTTTTGGGGCGTCGACCCGAGTTCAAGCCTCATGTCATAGGCTATTTTTGACCCTAGGATGAACCTTAAAATTAAGAGCCTGTTTGGTAGAGATTAAAATCGGATTAAAATTGAAAAACTAGACGTTATTGTTGACTTTTATTAGACGGGTAGGACTCAATAACGACCATATTTTCAATTTTAATTGTTACCAAATATGCTCTAAATATAAAAATAATCCCCAATTATCGTTCTCAAGAAATAGGACATGATAATGAGTGTTCTAAATTAAATTTTATTAGAAAAAAGATAATGGAATCGTGCCCTTTATATTAGGATATTAGAAAATGGTTCTTTTCGTATAGTAACTATGATGTCTATGTGATGGAGGTAGAAAAGCTACTTTTTTCCACTTGTTGTATTTTATTTTATTTTATTTAGAATGTGTTAAAATCTGGTTAATTAAAAAGTGATGTAATTATCATAGTTAATAAAACATGTTTTTATGGTAAATAGTACAAGAAATCAAGAAAAGCATATAAAAATGTGCGAAAATCTCACTTACATCTATAATATTGACGGTAAATAAGAATACTAACACAAGCTAAACGACCTAAAAAATGCATTCAATGCACTATGATTTTATTTAAAGAAACCTAAGTTGCAATGATTGAATTATCCCAAGTTGAATATAATCAACAAGTTGGGCAAAATAAAATAAAACAAGCAACTAAAGGAATTAAAAGGCAACAAAGGAAGTAAAACGCCGCCTAGGAATGAATTGGAGGGATCCTTGTGCATGCAATCAGTTAAGAGGTTTGGAATTGGTGGAAACTGAGTTTTAAAATTCAGATCGTTCGAGCAGTTTGATAAGTGTATTTTATGTATTTATTCGAGCTTCTATTCTTATTTATTTATATGTAAATTTAGTGATTATCTACTTAATTTGTGTAAATTATGTTAATTATAGAAAAAAAAAATCCAACTTGGATACAATTGACATGAAAAAAAGGATATTTAGAGCTTAATTCGAGTTGATTCAAAACGATTGCAAACTAATTGAAATTCAACTGATCAATTGAAAGTATTAATGGAGCATTCGATAAAAATTCATAAGTTACGCAAGTTAAATTCGACATTTAGAAAGTTTGAGGATTAAATTGCAAACTTTCAAAACTTGCTATGGTCTATTGATAATAATTTTGGGATAAAGAATTTTCTGTATCAAGATAATTACCAACGAACACTAGCCTTCAACCAAAACTAAGAATAACCACACAACAAAAGCTAGACTTCAATGGAAGAACCACCAAGAGCTAGCTTTGGGCGAACAAGAGCTTAGAGCTAGCATCTGGCCTCAGCAATTGAAATTATCACAAGCTTGGGCCTAGAGGACTTGTAGACACCTTAAATAAACAAGGACTTACCACAGACCTCAATCTAACCTTCAGGTAGAATAATCTCAAGTTGAGGTCCGGAGTACAACTTGACCTTAGCTGCCCGAAGCTAGCCCCAACATCTGTGAATTATGGGAAAAAATCTGGAAGACTTATGGTCCATTAACCTAGCTTGAACATTCGGGAATCATTAGTCATAGCTTGGGAGACTTTCGGACTACCGAGGCCTTGTCACATTTTTCTGAATCATAGGTTTCCCAAATTTTAGGCGAACTAGAGGACGAACAAGTAAATATCACTTGGATGTATATGTCAGAAGATGCAAAGTTGTGGTGGTGAACTCGGATGAAGGATAACGAAGTTACAGGACGGTCACATGATGTTACGTGGGAAACGTTGAAGAAGGAATTGAAGGATGAGTTCCAGCTTTGCAACATGGCTTGTGTTGTAAGGGAATCTCTCAAAAAGATAAGGCAGACGGGTAGTGTTCGGGAATACGTAAAGGAACTCAGTAGTCTCATGCTGGATATCCAGAATAAGTCCGAGGAGGATAAACTTTTCAACTTCATGTCGGGATTACAAAGTTGGGCACAAGCAGAATTGCGGAGGCAAGGAGTGAAGGACCTTCCTTCGGCAATGGCGGCAATGGATTATCTTGTTGATTACAAGATGGGTAGTAACTCCTCTGTTCAGAGGAAAAACAAAGAGAAAAAGGCTGGCACATCAAAAGATTGGAAGAAATGGGATAATAAGAAAAGAAATTCGAGGGCCTTAAATCGAAAGATGGTGATTAGTGTCTCAAGTAAAAAAGTTTCAGTGGATGCTTCATTTGCAACGATCCCCATTGTGCAAAGGATTGTCTAAAGGGGGAGAAACTTAATGCCTTAAGGTTGGAAGGTAGTGATGAAAACTCGGATGATGCCCCCACACGAGTGAATCCACTACAGCTCGTGAATGCCATCACTACACTACATCGTGGCTTGATGTATGTTCAAGTTTATGTTGATGGAAAAGAAGTGTTAGCAATGGTGGATGCATGTGCTACAAACAACTTTGTAAGTTCCAGGATAGTGGAAAAGATGGGTTTAAGCATGACTCAGGTGACTACGAAAATTAAGGCTGTGAATTTTGCAGCACGGCCTCTGAAGGGATCTACTAAAGTCACCCTTCGTGTGGGCAAATGAGAGGGTGGTGCATTTTGATGATTGTTTCCCTGGATAATTTCGATTTGATCCTTGGTATTAAATTCTTTGTCAAGGCGAAGGCATCTGTAATACTGCATTTGAATGAGTTATACATTGCAGATGAATGAAGTTCCTATTTTGTACCAGTGAGATATCTTGACAAGAACAAAGGAAAGCAGATTCAAGATAAAATGCAATATGCAAAACAGCTTAAGGCGGGCCTGAAGAAATGGGAGATGACTTATGTTGTAGCTTTGATTGAAATCAAAGAAGATCAGGTTGTGAAGGTACATGATCAGGTGGCAAGTGTCTTGGATGAGTTTGTTGATGTGATGTCCCCAAAACTTCCAAGAACTCTCCCATCTCGTCATACTGTTGATCACAAAATTGAACTCAAACCAGGTACAAGAGCTCCAGCACAAGCCTCATATCGAATGGCTCCGTCGGAATTGGCAGAGTTGAGGAGGCAGCTTGATGATTTACTTGATGCAGGATTCATTCAGCCTTCGAAAGCTCCATACGGCGTCCCGTTCTATTTCAGAAGAAGCATGATGGTTCCATGAGGATGTGAGTGGATTATCGTGCACTAAATAAGGTGACGATGAAGAACAAGTACCCGGTGCCTAATGTTGTTGATCTATTTGATCGATTGGCGAAGGCTTCATTCTTCATCAAGCTGGATTTGTGGTCGGACTATTGGCAAGTAAGAATTGCTGGAGGGGATGAATCAAAGACTGCATGTGTGACGATGTATGGTTCATTTGAATTTTAGGTTATACCCTTCGGTCTTACAAACGCACCTACTACTTTTTGCAACTTGATGAATGGTGTATTGTACGAGTTCCTGGATGATTTTGTGGTAGTCTATTTGGATGACATTGTGATATACAATAGATCACTGGGTGATCATATTGTCCACTTAACAAAGGTGTTTTCACGGCTTAGAGAACGTCAATTATATGTCAGAAGGAGAAATGTGAATTCTGCCGGTCGGAGGTAATGTTTTTGGGACATCAGGTTGGTCAAGGAAGAATCAGAATGGATAGAAAGAAGGTAAAGACTATCATGGAGTGGCCAAGTCCATCCAAGGTTGCTGAACTACACTCCTTTCTTGGGTTAGCAAACTATTATCGACGGTTCATTTAAAATTATTCCAAGAAAGTGAACGCTTCGACGGACTTACTGAAAAAGGATCGAAAGTGGGAATGGACCGAGGAGTGCCAAAGAGCTTTCGAGAAGTTAAAACAGGCTATTTCAACTGAACCAATGCTGCAGCTACTTGACTTTGAGAAGCCTTGTGAAGTACACACTGATGCATCTGACCGTGCTATGCGGACGTTTCTAATGGATTGTTTTTCAAAAATGTGGTGAAGTACTTTGGAATACCTGGGTATATTGTGAGTGATCGGGATTTTCGGTTTACAGGCAAATTTTGAACCATGCTGTTCAACATGATCGGGTCTGAATTGAAGTTTTCAACAGCAAATCATCCGCAGACAGATGGTCAGACGGAAAGGATAAATGCATTGCTCGAGGAATATCTTAGACACTATGTTACAGCCAGTTAGAAGAATTGGGTTTCCTTACTTGATACAGCTCAGTTTTGCTACATTCTACATCAATCATCTGCTACGGAGATGTGTACGACTGAGTTAACAATGAGACATATGCCCAAGACTCCTTTCGAGATTGTGAAAAAGGGGTGACGCGGTGTATGTCCAGCTGCTTTTCGATTTGCTCAAGACAAGCAAGAAATGATTAAGCAAGCAAAGGACAGTCTTGCGAAGGCTGTCTGACGAATAAAGAAGTATACTGATCAGAAAAGGAGAGATGTGGAGTTCCAGGTCGGGGATAAAGTCTTGTTGAAATTGATTCCCCATATATGGAAAAAGATTAGTAGGAAGACCGTGCATCGTGGGTTGGTTCAAAAATATGATGGTGCCTTCGAAGTAATCAAGCGTGTTAGGAAGGTAGCATATCGACTGAAGCTACCTGATCGTTTGAAGGTTCATCCTACTTTCCATGTAAGTTATCTGAAGCCCTTTAATGAAAGTTTGGTGGGAAAAGATCGTTTGCAGCCCAAGAGGGCTCCTCATATGATTCGAAAAAAATATGATAAGGAGGTGGCAAAGATTATGGATCATCGAACAATGGGGACGAGTAAGAAGAATAGACGGACAAACTATATCATTTTATAGAAAGGTAGTACTGGAGTTGATGCAACCTATGAAAGGGATGTTGATCTGTGGCAATTCGATGACAAGGTGAAGGAATATCTTGATTCTCTTCCGATGAGGATGTCGGACTCTTCTGGTGGAAGAGGTTTGTCAGCCCCTTAAGGTTGACATGTGCAATGGCATGAGAATACCTTGCACTAATGCTGGGATTTTGCGATAATATGTGTTGATGGTGCACACTTCGGATTTCAAGGCAAGAAAAATGTGGGAATGATGCTTAAGTTTGGCTGGTGTCAAAGTGTTGCAGATTGTAAGGTATGAGCTGATCTAACTTGCTGTTAGTGGCTAAAGTCCACAAATTCGGGTATCCAAATTGGGCACGTGTTGGTACATGTGTTGGGCAGTTTTATTAGTGGAAAATGTGGACAGTTGTTGGGAATAGTTGTGGGATGCAGTTTCTAGCATTTTTTAGCCAGCTGGGTTGGTTTATCCCTTTGGCAGTT